>WBZZ01001351.1:17500-32500 GCA_019918135.1 Paulinella micropora
TCTATATATATATATATATATATATATATATATATATATAACAAACCAGCTATGACTTTAGATTTCACTAGTTTGCCGTAGTCCACTTTTTTAGCCGACATAACAAACATTAATTATATAAATCTTTTTCAAAATTCACGAATTGTGAAAAAAACGAAAATCTTACTTTTTCGCGACATTCGCTCTTTTTAATCTTTGGCGACATATAAGCATAGAAAATTGGCTGATATATGTATATATATTTGTATATATGCACACAACATACGCACATACACATCACCTTGTGTTTCTGTGCTTCTTTCCCTTTCATGTTGGCATTTGAAAAGAAAAATAATTTTGATTGTGTTGTTGAAATAGCATTTGGATTTACTTTTATTGTTGACCTTCCTATCAAAGTGATTAAAGCTCCTGGTGGCTGTCCTATCAAAAGGAGATTTAGATCAAGAGCCGGCTAGGATGTGCAAAAAAGCGCAATACGAGCTGGTACTAATCGCACAGGACCTCAAGTATAAGGTTGACACCCAGCCTAGCGTGTGGCAGCAGTCTCGCACATCACATTTCCTCCCCCCCCCCCCCCCCCCTCTCACTTTTTTTTTTCAATCTTGCTTCTGAGCTTCATTTCTCTCCCGCTTCCTTCCTTTCCTTCTTCATTTTGTTTCATTTCTTCGTTTCGACTATATGAGTCATCTTTACCGCTTCCCCATTGGACATTTGTAATTAGAACCTTCCTCAGTTATGTCCACTATCACTTTAGTTATTAATATCCGTTAGTAGTAGTCGTAACTCACATTTATTATTATTAGTTATTAATGCAGTCATTTTAGTACTTGTTCTGGTACTGGTTGCACCAGCCTTTTAACATTACACTTTTTATCCATATCAGTACGTTTCGTGTGCCAATTTCTGGACGGTATTAATATTGTACATCTTTTTGACTTCGGTAGTTGAACTGGCGGGAATTATTCGCAATGTTGTTAAATTCTTCGTTCTGTGAAGTCTACGACCGGCAAGAGGGGGACGCCCCGGTTGCAGATACACGACGAGAAGCATTGCGAAGGCTATTGTGTATTGGGTTGTGAGCCTTGGTGCGTTTCCTGTGCAACTGATCGCAGACAAGGACCTTCGCTCAAGGGGTGTGGAATCTAGCTTAAGTGACACCGTTCAGAAAAGTGTGTATTTTTGAGTTGCGTGCCCACAATTGTAACCGGAACAGCTCTTAGAATAATATATTAATTGTACTAATATTAAAATATATTAATCTGGAACTCTCACCAAACGCAGTTTGCAGTAACAGAACTTTAATAGAAAACAGAAAAGGCGCGAAGCGCAGAGCGCAAAGTAACATGACTGGCCGGATCTAAGTAATGGCTCTAACGACACCGTTACTCCGATACGGCCGGCCGGGTAACTAACTATTATTAATATTAATTATTAATTCCAACACTTCCCCTGGAACAAAGTAAATTATGAAAGTTACTGCAGGTCCTAATATATGTTACGACCACTATTACTATTTGTGAAACATATGAAAACACAAACTCAAATCATAACGTAACCACTGTTACCCTCACACTCTCCGAGACGTGCAATCAGGCTTGGCTACCCGCTGAGACCGCGGCAAGTATGTATAGGTTAGACTACCTACAAGGCAGCGACCCCGCAATCTGATTGGGCCTACCTGAGGAGAAGAAGATTAGTGTCCTACCCACCCTTTATCGCTTAACACATATCCTTAGGTAACTGATGATAACATTATGTAAACCAGACACATGAAACATACCATCATTAGTATATGTTAATATTATCCAGGATAGATATGATAACATATAAATATGATAGTTATGCAACTATGCCAATTCATCATATATTAACGTATATACGAGCACTATATTAAAAAAAATGGCAGCGCTTCCCGTAAGGGTTATATGAAGAAAAATTATCCAACTATGTTCTGGTACAGCTAGGAGACAGTTGCCGAGGTCTTTCGAAACGATAAATCACCCGAAGATGTTGCGAGACGATCAACGACCCTCCGACTGCCATCACAAGCCTCCAACTCAGTTGGCTTAGTTATAGTATATATGTATATATTTATATATGATAAGGGAGTTAAATATTACGCAAAAGTACAATTAATTTGATTCCCCCCCCCCCCCCCCACTAGCCCCGGATCCATTCGAGAGACGCAGCGAAATGCATGGGGAAGGACGGGCGCAAAGACAAACGCGGATGCGTGCGTGGGGGTGGGCTCGGAGATGAGCGCGGAGAGGAACTTAAAACTGGCGAACAGAAGGAAGAGTCCACTGGTATTTCCCCAATCACACTCTTCGCCCGGCGGAGGTAGACCCAGTACCTACAACACTCTCCTCTTAACGTATACGTATGCGTAAATTTTAAAATCGCGACTTATTGATAATATATATGTATAATGGCCCATAAAATACGGATATATGATAAATCCTTAATTATTTCGCAAAATGCGGTTTCTGCCTCAAGCGTGGAATGGGCGATGACAGGCTGCAATTTCGAAAACCAGGCTATGGGAGCCCCATTGAAAAGACAGATAAACCCCGATCGAGACTTACGGGAGATTTTCTCCCCCGCGAAGTCTGAGTCGACAAATCCGACCAATGGGTTGTCCGCTATGATATTGCCAATTTTGGCTATTACCGGGACGGTGAACTCATCTAGTTGCGACCCGCCCAATAGTTTGACACCATACTTTTCTGTGGGGATTTTACCAATAGCCTTCATAGCAGCGGATGACTCCCTAGATGGTCCCCATGACTTTGTAGACTTAGGAAGTTGGAAAAGGCGGTTGAGGTATTGCAAAAGCCGGTGGTCCCCTCTACGAAAGAAAAGAGCGCGTGGGACAAGGATCCAAAGGAACATCCGGTGTAGCATAGCATACGAAACATCGGGATTAGGGACTTGTGATTTCGCAGCTATACTCAACGGGCAGATTAGCAGGACGGGTGTGAACGGCCAGAAAGATAAGCATGCCTATGAGGCATCTCAAGTCATATGCAAGGAGCCGGTGCACTTTTTTTAGAGGGCCAGGGTTTTCAGAAGTAAAAGGGGTCTTAGCAGTATCTCCTCCAAGTATCCAAGTTCCCCCAAAATGAGGAGTTCGTACTTTCGCTGATGCAACAAGATCCCTTTATCGGTCTGAACAATCTGGATGTTCTTAAACTCGGTTGCTTTCCCGAGGTTCTTGCATCTAAACCTATGCTTCTCTAGGCTCGCCACTAATCCCTCATGTGCGCGCTGGGACGCTGCGTGTATCCCATCGTCCACATGAAAAGATAAGAGTTGGTTGGACTTGAGACAACCCTGAAGTTTGACAAAAGAAGCACGGTCTAAAGTGAAGGTCACAAACCGTTGCTTGTTTATCAACTCATGCGATAAGAGGTCGTACCACAACCGTCCGGACTCAGGGTGTCCGTACAGGGCTTTCTTCAGGAGCCAAATAAACCCTGGCCTTTCAAAACCGGGAGGGGGCTTAACGTAGATGTCATAAGGCATCTTGGCGTGCAAGTATGCGGTGGTGAAATCTATGAGCCTAAGGTCAATGCCCAAACAGGCTGCGTAGGCAATAATAAGAAGGATGGTCCTATGGTGGGCGGTAGGTGAGTATGTCTTTTTGCATAGAAATCGGTGATATGATACCAGATCTCGTTGGGTGTGGCCTTTAGCCCGCCGCCGCAGTCTACGTACTGGAGCCGCTGCAGAGACTGGCTCAGGCAGTAGCACAAGCGGTCCAGCAGCACGACGGCAGGCGGGGGGCTGCGGCTGGGCGTGAGGCTGCTTGACAAACTAGTGCTGGCGCTGGCGGACGACGTAAGGCTTATTCCGGGCGGAGTCAGCGTCACGAGGCACTCTTCGTCGCCGCAGAGCGTTCTGGGCACCCAGCCCACGCGCGGCCGCATCGCGTGGTCGAGCCCGCAGCCTGTGAGGCGCAGCAAGAATGCACCGGGCCGCACCTCAAGCGCGGTGATGTGCTGCAGCCCGTCGTTGCGGTCCAGCGACGCAACTGCCAGCGAGAAATTCTGTGCGAGCGCGGACGACGGCAGCAGATCGCAGCCGAGCGCCGAAGCGGCGGCCAGTGCATAGGCAAAGCGGCCGGAGCCGTAGGACTGCCACTCCACGCGAGAGTTGTGCAGCGTGACCGCCACGTCCAGCTGCTCGGATAACGTGCCGCAGTCGCCCCACGCGAGGGTGGCCACGCGGAGACAGCCGCCGCCGCCGCGCACGACCACGGCCAGGGGCCGCAGCGAAGGCGAGGGCGAGGGCAAGCGCGAAGGTGTCGGGGAGCCGGAGGACAAAGCGCTGGTCGTGGCCGACCTGGTCAGTAACGGTAACGTCCGCGGCAGCATGCCACGAGTAGCGCTAGCTCGAACAGTGCGTCCACGTCCTGCGCAGTGGCGGCCGCGGCGGCCTCCTGGTACCACGAAAGATTTTGGACGAACCAGCGCGCGTCGGCCGCGAAATCGTCCTTCCCGGCGGCCGGCTGCCGCGCGCGGCAGCCCGCCGCCGCCGCGGGCTCCCACGCGCGGGGCTTCCCCAACCAAGGGCGCGCCATCGGTTCGCACCAGCCGCAGCTCGGCAACAGCGCGCCGCGCACGAGGTTTGGCACCAAACAGCTGCTGTTGCTGTCGGTGATGGCCACTGGCGCCGGCGCAGGCTGGCGGAGCCAGTCTAGCGCTGTGTCGAGCGCCGAGGGCCTAGCTGTTTCGGCCCACGGCAGTCCACCCGATACCGACAGCGCTTGGCACATCTCCCACTCTGCGGATGCTGAACTGGCTACGGACGACGGCCAAGCCTCTGCTGGCACCGGAGCTGGCGTGCCACAGCAGCCACAGCACGGCCCAGGCGGGCGTCTCTGTTGCGCGCGACGCCAGCAGCCGGAACTGCGCCAGGCGGTGCAGCACGCTGTCCTTGAGGTCGAGGGTGGTCACAATTGTCGGGCGCGGCGGCGTTGCCGGTGGCAACGCCGCGCAGGCGGTTAGCGCTAGCTGCACCCACTCGCGCGGCAGGAGCAGGCCAGTGCAGGCGTTTGTGGTACAAGGGCGAGCGAGCTGCGCGGGCTGCTGTGCTTTGCTGCCGCAGACATCCAGCAACGCCTCTGCCAAGCACAAGTGCCCGCTGCCGAGGCCACTAGCAGTCTGGAACACGCCGCACCCCAGCAGCGCTGGCCAGCCGCACTCGCTCCTTTGCTGACTGGCACGAGCTGAACGCCGCTCGTAATGTTCGGGCCGTTTCGTCGCTGCCCGCGTTCCCGTCGGCTATCGTACTAGTCACACAGCCCGTTGCTGCTCGGATTGGCACGGGCGCGAAGACTGTAATTTCAACCACGTCGTGCCGAACAATCTGTGCCTGGCGCTGTCGACGCTGAAACAACGTGTGCCGATCTCCTGCAGCTGCTGCGACTGCATTTTCGCCCTGAGCAGCGCCAAGCGCGACGCAAAGTCCGTGACGAACCACTGGTTCGGCTTGCCTAGCGAGAACAGCAGCCACAGCCGCGGGGTGTGCATCATCGTGGGGGCGTCTCGCACTACCTTCCCGCCCCCCCCCCCCTTCTCCACTCTTGCCCTCTCTTGCTCGGGTCGTGCACTTACCACGGCTGTATGAGGCGGTTGCGCAGAAGCCAAAGATAGGGCGGGGAGGGGGGGGGGGGGCCTTAGCAAAAAAATCTTCCAACTCTACGACTGGGGGGGGGGGGGGGGCAAGTGGTACTTAGGCCAGGGTCGAGGGGACGGGAGAGGCTCATGAGCGAAAGGTGAGGAATCATAGTTCTCTCTCTCTCTCTCTCTCTCTCTCTCTCTCTCTCTCTCTCTTTGGAGGAAGGAGAACGGAGACTGGGCTTTGGAGAGGGAAGGAACGGGTGGGGGGGGGGGGGGGGGGGCGGGGAAAAGAATTGACTGCTAATTTGTCCTTTCCCCCGCCCCCCCCCCCCCTTCTGCACGCAAAAAAACCCAAGAAAAAGAAAGCAAGGGCGTCGAGTATTGTAGTGCGCACGAAACGACACTCCCCAATCTCGTGTGCAGACATTCCTCCCCCCCCCCCCTCCCCACAAATTTCCAGAGGAAGGGAAAGGTGAAGCAGTGGGGTAGGAACCTTTTTTCTTCCCCCCCCCCCCCACCTCTTCGCATCCTCTTTCCCACCCACACAACCAGAGCCCGCCCGATTTACTAGCTCCACTAGTGGTTCAAAACTTCTTTCTTCGTTAATTTGCTTTTTTGATATAAAAATAAGAAAATGTCCCAGAAAACTGTTCTCTCCAGGCAAAATCTAGAGGTATACGTCAAGGCTAAACTTGATTGATCAGTCTGGAAACGAATACAAGCATCTCCGCGATTTCCTAGGGCATGGAAAAGAGCTGCGGCGTCTGCTGTCTATCAGGGACGTGAATCGTTGCTTAAGTATACTGAAAAACAAGCAAGTGGGCAAAGAGACTTGTCGTCGTCTAGAAATTGGATTTCTTATCTTCCTGTTTGTGTGCTTTTTGACGAGAAGAACTTACTATGTCACAAGCACAAGCCAAAACATTTTAATAGAAGAAGGTACTCAGCCAAGTGCCTCTACAAGCTATGATCCATTTTCATCAGCCTCTCCATCACCCTCATTATCGGTTGCTAGCCCTACAACCCCTCCATCACCCTCATTATCGGCTGCTAGCCCTACAACCTCTCCATCACCCTCCTTATCGGCTGCTGGCACTACAACCTCTGAATCACCATTATTACCGGCTACAACCTCTGAATCACCATTATTACCGGCTGCTGGCCCTACAACCTCTGAATCACCATTATTACTGGCTTCTGTCACTACAACCTCTGAATCACCATCAGTACCGGTTTCTGATTTCGGGTTGAGTGAGGTTGGCAGGGACAAATGCATCAAAGCGATTAATGAGACGGTTGCAGAATATGCGAGGGAAAACCTGGGTCAGTCTGATGCTGCGAATGAGCTGAAAGATGTTTTAGAGGCAGTTCCAGCTTCAGTAGCAAGCAATGGAGGGAATCAAGGACCGCACGAAGGTTCCAAGGATGCAGCGTCAGCTGGCGGGGTGGATGCAGGCCCGGATGAGGGAAAAGATATTGATCAAGCAGAAAACGGAGAAACTGTGCAAGGTGATGGTTCTTCAGAAAGTAACGTTATCCAATATGTCAGGGCATGTGTTTTGTTGGCGGCACTATGCACTAATGCCTTCTGCGTGGTAAAGGGACGAAATACTACTAGCCGAAAACAAAAACAATTTAGATCCCGACGCAAGCGGAGCGCATGGTTTCTACAACCTTCTACCCATATCGAGCACAGACGAAATACAGCTACAGAAGCAGAGTTCCCTGGGCAAGCCGACCACTCACTTACCACCAGTTTCCGAAGGCAGGGTGACGATCAAGAAGTACAAGCTGCGGTTCGGCCAGATCTCTGACAAGCGTCCTACCGATGTACACCCCACCAATATTCTGACCTTGTCAGCCGCCGAGCACTGGGTAGCTCTAGCAGAGCTCATGATCGGTGTGCCTTATGATTCGCTAAGCAGTACCGCGCGCGACTGGCTATTTGATCTCTACAAGTCGACAGATTTTTAGTGGCATTAAGTGACAGCTACGGAGCGTATTTAAGGAAAAATGATTTTCTCCAAAAATGCGAGAGCGATGGGTTACTAGAAAAAAGTGTTAGTGGGATTACTCACCCAAACTAGGACGAAGAAGGACACAAACCGCTCAACAACAAAAAAAGAATCAGAATGCTTGGACGAGAGACAGTGTGCTAGTATTAAAAATCGTTCTTTGCGTGTCCAACACACTGAAAAAACAAAAAAAAAAAGAAATCACATGCTCGATCAAAGGCCCCGCGTCAAAGGATGCCCCCCCCCTCCCCGACGCGCCTCCATCCGGTGTTCTCGGGTCGTACTCAATCGCTGTACGAATTTTGCAAGGAGGTTTGTTTTTAATTACATAATATGGAATCCATCTTACCATCCTTCAGCGTGACTGGGTGACTTTAGCAGAGCTTATGCTAAGATATTCAACTTAGCTAACATGTTTTCTGACACTAAAATTTCCCGTAGTCCTGCGCAAATCGCCCGTGGATTGCGGTAGCTAATTTTGGCCGCGAAATCCGGAGGTCACCTAAAAAAAAAACAACAAAGAAAAAAGAGTTTTTTTTTTGCCGCCAGCGCCATAGTTCCGGAAGCTTAATTCACGGCTCAGCAAAAGTTTTCGAGGCTATTGCAGAAAATGTCCATAGCCAAAGTATTTTTTTAAAAAATTAAAACAACGATTCCTATCCATATTAACCCCTTCTCCCCTCCTCCTCCCCTTCCAAAAAAAAAGCATTCTAACCACCGCGCCATCTGTTCCCAACATGAAATGTATTTTTTTTCAAAAATCTACACGGGCTTTACGGAAGTTTCTTTCAGTTTTTCACTGGAAAAGGCAGGCGCTCCAACACTGTCTCCTCTTTCCAGCCAAATAATTTCGTCAGCAATATTAGCCATACGTGGGTGACTGAATCAGGGTCAGTGCCGCTCTGCAATAACGAACTGCAGGGCGCCAGATAGTTGACGGACATTTTCTCAGCTTCGATCCAGGCCAGAGGTTTGCTATATTTTGTCACGTGCATTCTTTCAAGGGCCATGTTTAGCCGGTCAATGTCGCGGGCCACGAACAGTATGCGCCGAATCTGCTGTCTTAGCACGCTTCCGTTGCTGCCTACTGACACGTTGTTGTTGACTTCTGATAACTGCTGGAACAAGTGCATTTCAAAGTTCTTAGTAAAGAGGTTTGGACATTGTCTGCGCAGGTTGTGCAGGTGGATGAGAATTTCGTGCAGAGCAGGGAATGTCCCGAAGGCCAGGACCAGTCTTTCCAGTGAAAAGCGTTTTCTCATGGTAATCAGCATAGCCTGAAACTGGGTAGAATTGTCTTTCTCGACATAGGCGTTGGCCCCCATCAGGTTCAGGCCCTCGAGCCGGAGCACAGGCTTGGCTTGGGGGGTCAGATTGAGTAGGCAAGTGGTCAGAAGAGTCGAGCCTTCCGTCAGATCATGCCCAGACATATCGACGCAAAACGTGACATTACACTCACTGCGTGTGAGGATCGAGAAGTAGCTACCCGGCAAAGCAGCGGGAGCCACGAGTTCAGTTGTCATTAGGTCCACTTGCAAATGTTCCAGCTTCTGCAGACGAGCTTGGAACACGCAGTCGGTGGGCTCGGAAAGCAAGCGCCGACAGCCGGTGATAGACAGATGACGAAGCGGTCCCGTGTTACAGAGACAGGCCGCCAGCGTGCTTCCGTAAAAGTTAGGGCATGCTTGAACCTGCAGCGTTGACAGCAGTTCGAACCTTCCTTCAAAAAGCGATGCCAAGAAGCAGTCGGTCACGCCTTCGCCGGTAATGCGTAAAGTTGTGATGTTGTTCCTGATCCACGTCGACTCGCGCGATCGGATCGAAGGTTTAGATCCGACTCTTGATAAGACAAAGTTAAGCTCCAGTTCCTTAACAGCACCGAACGCGCAGGCCCCTAACACGTCGGGCAACTGCTCCGGCGCTAGCGTAGAACTGAGCATTGCGTGCCCGCGCAGGAATTGGTAGGCCGCATTGAACAATACGGTGTTATCTTGTGGATCCTTCGGAGAGGTACCAAGTAATACGCTGACCGGTCGCGTAGTGTCTTCGATGTCCTTGTTGTGCTTCAATCCCTCCAGACCCATCAACATTTGCACAACTTCTTGGCTGAGCGGTAGAAATGGTTGCTTTGGGGAAACAGCCAGCGTGCTCGGTAGGGGGGTTTGCTAGCAAACAAACCAAACGAGACACATAAATATTTTTTTAAGTCTTAAAAAAATAAGGAGAGAGAGAGAGAGAGAGAGAGAGAGAGAGTGAAGAACAGGAGACAAGAGAAGTGATAGAAAAAGAAGAAAGAAAAGGGAGGGGAGAGAGGGGTTGGGGGAAAAAAAATACCAGCGCTTGATCGTAGACCAGAGCCTGACTAGGTTTGTCGTTTGCGGGATGACTCTACACATTCACACACACACCACACGTGCCTTTTTTTACTGCCAGCACAAAAAAGGAAAGGGAGGGGAGGGAGGGGAGAGAGAGAGAGAGAGAACGGCAGAGGAGGAGAAAGAACCTGTTGGACTGCTTTTTGTAGATTTTCCACGCCTGTATTCGGGGCCTCATGGGATTCCTACAAAAGCAGAAAAAAAAATTATATTACACGAGGGTTGTGCCAGCATGGCCATGTGGCGGGAGAGGGGATGAGCTGGACGGGACCGATTGCGACGGAATGAACGTAGGGGCCGGGCCACTCATCATCACAGGTCCAGCAAACGTGATGAAGGCCCTGACGCCTCAGGGGCTAGAGGAGAGCTTCTCTGCTAAAACAAAAGGAAAAGGCATAAAAGAGTAAATAGGGGAGGAAGCAGGCAGAGGGGGGGGGGGGGGGGAACATTACGTATTACACAAGGACTGAGTCTGGAGAGGGGAGAGGTTGGAGCAGAAACCAGCGGCTGCGTCAGGTTTGTTTTAGGGCTTAAAGGCATAGTGTGTCCTGAGATCTAGCAAAAGAGAAACCAAAAGGAACGTGGAAAGACTAGACGAGAGAGAGAGAGAGAGAGAGAGAGAGAGAGAGAGAGAGAGAGAGAGAGAGAGAGCGAGACAGAGCGAGAGAGACAGAATAGAGGTGGGCGGGAGGGGGGGGGGGGGGATGAGGGAGAGAGACCAGCGTGTAGTCTTGTTAATTCATGTCTGGCTTGAAGAGACAGGGTTGCTCATTTGCTGTGCAAACTGCAAGCGACACATTGGTTTCGTTTTCTGGTATATAAAACAGTGTTTGTATGTGTATTAAAAAAAAAGGTATTGAATATTATCTATGTGCCATACCGTTCCATGCGGAACATTGGAGGTGCTGCTGGCTAAGCTATGCACTAGATGGCCCTGGCAAAAAAAAGAGATACACAAGACAGATATGTAACACAGAATAACACCCTGTTGCAAAGAAACACAAAAAAAGAATCCACACCGAAAAAAAAAATACTAGAAACATAGAAGCTAGCAAATCATGAGCGCTGAGAAAATTCTCACCTGGTCAGCAATTACTACATGGTTTGTAATCGGAAGCATGGCCGCCATGTACGCTTTGAAGTCCTGTAGAAAAAACACGAAGGAAAAAAAAAGAAAAAAATCGACAACTGCGTTGTGTAAAGGCCTGAAAAGTAGACAAACTAAACAACAAACAACAAACAAACAAACAGATTCGTGAGCACCTCGTTCGCCATCGTGTATTATTGGTAAACCTCCTCGAAATTGCGTTTGCGCGTGATTTGGTCCATATTAGATGCTGATGAAAAAAAGGTCTGTTTTACAAGCAAAGAAAAACAAAGGCGTGGGGTGCAAGACGTGCAGAAGAATTTATATTATCGATTTACACACAGAATCCATGCGTTTCGTTGTGTGTACACACACGCACACACAAGGCTGTACACACACACCGACCCACGCACTTTCTTCTGCACGCACGCAAGAATGAATGAACACACACACACCGACACAACTCATGCATTTCTTTTTTGCACACAGTGTCACACACCACACACGCAAGACCACAAACACACACAACCCACGCACTTTCTTTTGCACACACGCAAGAATGAATGCACACACACACACACAACTCATGCATTTCTTTTTGCACAGTGTCACACACACACACACACACACACAGACGCAAGACTACACACACGCAACCCACGCACTTTCTTTTGCACACACGCAAGAATGCACACACGCAAGACTGCACACACACACACGACCCACGCACTTTCTTTTGCACGCATGCAAGAATGAATGCACACACACACATACAACTCATGCATTTCTTTTTGCACAGTGTCACACACACACACACGCAAGACTACACACACACGACCCACACACTTTCTTTTGCACACACGCAAGAATGCACACACGCAAGACTGCACACACACATACGACCCACACACTTTCTTTTGCACACACGCAAGAATGAATGCACACACACACACACAACTCATGCATTTATTTTTGCACAGTGTCACACACACACACGCAAGACTACACGCACACACACACACACACACACGCAAGACTACACACACACAACCCACGCACTTTCTTTTGCAAACACGCAAGAATGCACACACACAGCCCGTGCACTTTCCTTTTGCACACACGTTCTTGGTTCTGTCGCATAGCAATCGGAGCATTCACAAAGACTAAAAAAAACGGCCCGCCCCCCCCCCCTCCCGAAATTATTTTTGCGCCAAAACCTTACATAACTATGCGATTCTTTCCATTGGGGCGCTCAATGCTGCCAACATTGGGTTTGCGCAATGTTGCCAATATTGGGTTTGCGCAATGGTGCCAACATTGGGTTTGCGCAATGGTGCCGACATTGGGTTTGCGCAATGGTGCCAACATTGGGTTTGCGCAAGACTTTGCATCGGGCAATGATGCGCCGCTATCAATAACGACGTTCTGAGTTCTTGTGGAACCCATAACAACCAACAGTCTTCCTCATTAGCATATATTCTATCATTGCCCATGTACCAAAGGAGCCATCCTTGAGCACTATCCTCATTAGCATATATTCCCACTCTTGTCCTCATAACGAGAGCAGAAATCAGGGACAACATTGCTCTTGCCGTACTGGATGGTGAAGTCATACTCCGCCAATTCCAACTGCCACCTCGCCAACCTACCCGTACGGTCTCCCGACATGAGCCATTATACGTTGTGGTGATCCGTTCTCACCATGATGTTGGGTGTAGCCCAAAGGTACTCCCGCAACCTTTGAAAAGCCCATACTATGGCAAGCGCTTCCCGCTGCCTAGTACAGTATTCCCTTTCCGCCGGAATCAGCTGCCGGCTGATGAATATCACGGGCCGCAGTTGCCCAATGGACCTGTCCATCTGCTGAAGCACTGCCCCCACAGCGTATGCTGACGCATCCGTGTCCAGCACAAACTGCTCCTTCCAATCAAACAGCATAAGGACTCGTCCTCCTTGCCTTGGATCCTTAGAGATTTCATCCTTGAGTTCCCCTATGACTCTATTGAACTCCTCGGGCCACGGGCCATCTCCAATCCCTTGCTAAGGGCTTAATAAATTTCCTTACTACCGCTGCCCGCTCCGCGGACCCCGGAATAAATTCCCCGTAATATTGAGCTAGCGATATAAAGTTCCTTTTCTCCTAAGCAATCGCACAGCGACCCTCGGAGATCTCATACTCTAAATACTGTACCTTCCTTTGAGCAAATTCACACTTCTTCGCATTCAGCCGCAATCCAAATGCGCTGATACGTCGTAAGACGTCCTTCACGTGCTCCACGTGCTTTTCCATACTTTCTGAATAAATGATTATATCATCGATATAACAGAACGCGTAGTCATCCGTCGTCCCAAGACGGGCCACCGTCCCTTCATCGTCATACTCTTTCCCGAGCATCTTGGTCATGGCATGTTGGAATAGTCCCGGTGAGCATTTAAGCCCCATCGGCCGCGGTAACACCTTCCAAACATATGTGGTCATTCCGACCATGAATGCTGTAAGATATCGACACGATTCATTAAGAGGAATCTGCCAAAATCCACTCTTAAGATCCAACGTCGTATAAACCTTGGCATGCTTAAGCCGATTGATCCCTTTCCTGAGATCCGGTACCGGCGTTTTAATCCGCTTCAGAATCTTATTGATCCTGTAATAGTTGATACACATACGTAAGGACCCATCCGGTTTGGATGCCATACGCACAGGTGAAGACACCTCCGACAGGCGTGCTTCAATAATATCCTTTTCCAACAGTTCTTGCGTAATCTCACGCGCGCCATCCGATCCTCATGATAGCTGAGCCTCATGCGTGACGGTCTCCTGTGACACACCACGTGCACGTCCTCACCAGGTTTCCGCCCGAAGTTAGCCTCGTAACCTCGAACAGACCCGGCTTCAAGAGGCCCAAACACCTCTATATTATCTTCCAATATTTCCTTGAGAGCATCTCGCTCCCTCATATTACCCTCCCAAGTACTATACTTTTCCACGATAGCCTTTTCCGCCGCTATCCTTGCTTCTTCGATCTCCTTCGGAGAAGCTTTTCGTGACAGCTGTGCCACATCCTCCATCGGGATAGGCCGCTCATCCTCACGTACAATTCTCCCATGGTACCGTGTCTCTTCCTTACTCTTCCACCGAGCAAGCTGTACCAAAGGATCTATGATGATCGCATATTGCATGGCATGTGTGCAATAATACATCCCCGTGATCCAAGAAAAGGCTTGCGTACGGCCGCGGACTTCCGCCATTTTCCGCTGAGCCAGCTTAGCTCCATAAGCTAACGCTTTCTCTTTTGTTCCCAACCGCAAAGCCAAAATCAACTTATGGCCTCTATGCGGTATTGAAACCGGATCATCAATGAGGTTTTCAATATCCTGCCACCACATTTCCGTCCGAGTTCCCACTGGCTTGTTGCTAAATGTCCACAGGGCAGATGTGATGAGTGCAAGTTTTATGTTCTGACACCTTTGAGCAAGATGCTCAGAGTTATTGACGATTGTACTTCTTGTCTTATTAAATGTACTGTCGTAATTATCTTTTTAACGTGAAAACTAATTCAAGCTCTCACAGTCCTGTTGTGACTGTAGAAGTCTGATTTAGACAGTATGACATTCTAATTTATATTATAGCAGTTTGTTTAATACAAATTTCAGTTTGATTTAGACTATGGCAGTGTAATTAGAGTGATGATTTTGTCAACCCCTTCAAGACCCCTGAGTGGCTGAATGAGGAGCTGTGGTTGCATAAGGTCCAGGATAGAGCTGTCTCGACATGTAATGAGCAGGGCACACAAAGGTATTTGGTGCTTGTATTTGCTCCCTTGAAGATTCAATCCAATGGCTTTGTCACAAAACCACTAACACCCCACCACATCTAGTAAACTAAACCTAAAGTACTA
>WBZZ01001351.1:37500-42500 GCA_019918135.1 Paulinella micropora
ACTACAGTCACTGCATGTGTGCTGTAGGTCCGCATAGCGGAGGGGGGGGGCTGTCCTCTTTCGCAGAGCCACCAGATCCATACCGACCTCCGCCTCCACAACAATTGTGTGTCTCCGTCTCTGTCGTATCGCTGTCTGCTATGAGCCTATATTCTGTGTTTCGTCTCTTTTTCCTTTTGTGTCTGTTTGCCAGTGTGCATGTCTACGGGAGTGTAGCTCTCTAATTTCCTTCTTCTGGTTGGGTTTGTATCCTTCTTGATGTCAAAATGCACAGATTTGTGTGCCGTTGTCGTGTGATTGATAATAACTCCGATGTCAAGTCGCTGGAAGTCGATTACATGTATCATAGTGTCCTTACCATCGTAAGTTGTTGTAGTAAGAATAATAATTAATAGTATGTAGTTGTCGTTTTATGTTGTAATGTTTAGCGTTTTCTTGCAAACAATTGCATGTTTTTTCAAAATGCTGTCAGCACCTACGTTTTTGGTGTTCATTCTCTTATGATATGGGTGTAAGGACATACTGATAGTGTCGAACCGACGCAGCACCCGTTTTTCTATGATCGACCCATGTGCCTGTCTCTGTTATGTTTGTAAAACGTATTTAACTAAAAAGTAGGGGACTGTATATGACTTTCTTTTGCAAAGGTTGACACTTGGCACACAATACTACTCTATCAGTTACAGTAGCAAGTGGTAGTGCTTATACAATAGTATCTATAGGCAGGGTTACAGTTTTACATCATATCGTCCCAACACGATTTAAATCCGCAAGCTGTATGTCAATCTAGTGTGTTTCCAAATCAATATTTACTAAAAAAAATGTTTATGCTCTTCCAATGCAGACAATACTGTGCGCCATCATTAACTGACACGTGATAGTCATAAAAAACCCGCTTTCGCGTAAGAGAGGGTCGATTTAGTTGATTACGTTGCCGGTCTGTAAGACGCGTGTGATTGTTAGCTTGCTTTCCAAGCTTATGTCACGCAGGTATTTGTACACGCACGAACTTTTGTCTGACCACAGTCCTTGCCTTCTTATTGCGTAGATTCTCATTCCCAAACGAGCCGCTTCAGTCGCGGACCCGATTCTATTTGAATGGGATGCGTATATCGCTGGATCCAATCCAATTGCAGCAACTTTCTTTTTCAAGAGACTTGATGGGGTGCCAGCACTCAGATGTCCCAATGCGTTGCCAGATAGCTTGAAGAAAAGAGGAGAGCTGTCGGTGAATGAATCCTTGAACGTGTCCTTTATGTATTTGAGGTATGCTCTGACCCACATGACAGCGCAGAATGATTGGTTCCCTTGGCCGATAAAGACAAGCTTCTCGCCTTCCGCGTTTTTCAATTTCTCGAACCTGAGTACCATGTACTCGCACGGGCTGTTCCCGATGATGGTATGGTGGAACATGATGTCCGATACCTTCAATGCTACAATGTTACTGACGCGCGCCATTGAGATCCACTGCAGTAATATTAACGTAGCATCTCTGCAGTCCCTCCATGTCACCAATGGTAATTCTAGTATCTTGAGCGGGTCGTCCCTGAATAAGGGGTATTTCCCCTCTCTCCCCGGTACAGCTTCTGCTACCGCTCTCTGTTTGGCCAATTGCACTAGCAGACTCTCGGTCTGGTCTTACTAGTGTGCAGTGCGTATTGGGATTTAATTGCAGCCAGGTGGCCAGTGGTTGTTGACTGTGCATACCCACTCTCCGACATATATTTCAAATAGTGCGCAATCGTTTTGTCGGAGGCAGGAAAGAAGATACGCCCGTGCTGCACGCACCACTTGAGGAATAGCCGGAGGGAAGCTTTGTATGTTTCCATTGTGGTGTCTCTCCGGCCCGCTCGGCTTGCCCAGATCGCTATCTCGTCGTCATCTAGTATTGCTGTCCCTGCAGGGCGTAAAATTATTTTAATGAGTAAAATCAAACAGCACTGCAAGCATGTGCCATGATGGTCTGTGCACGTGATATGGGTGTTTGTGCCACGTTGGAGCTAGAGTGTATGATGCGGGTGGCAGACTAAATGAATCTCTTGCATGTTCTAGAATTTGTGGCCACCAAGGTCTGGCTGGCCAATGCGGAAGGACAAATGCAACCCTTTTGCGGGATTTCATGGCAAGAAGGATTGACTGCCCTATTTGTCCGAAATTTGGTGCCCAAATATCGCGGCCCTCTAGGCGCCAACGTATGATAAGCCTTCCCATGACATCTGGATAGACAGTCAGGTTTGTCAAGCCTGCGGTCAGCGCCTTGGAGTTTCTGTCTGCCCTCGTGTTGTTAGTTCTCTCGACCCAGCCCCAAAGTTTGTTTCGTATGTTGAGCTGTCCTGTATATACGTCGTCCACCATCTTGCAGAGACGTGTGAGGTGTGGTCGCTTGGACCCACCTTTTTGCAGGTCTATGACTGCGTTAGCTGAGTCGAACACAGTGAGGACTGTATTACGATTCTGAAGGATGGATCTGAAATGGAGAGGTATCACAGTCGCAGCCCAGAGCTCTCGTTCCGTCGACGAATTACCGATCAATTCAGATGGTAGAGGGATTGTTACGTCTTCTTCAAGCACATGGCCCCCAACCGCGAACTCGCCTGCATCCACCCTCAACTCGACGTCCTGTCGAGGTTGAAATATTGCACGTCTGCATTTGGCCGGATCCCTCAGGATGTGAAGCCAGTACTGCAGTTCTTGGCTTAGTTCTGACCCGCTCTGTGTAGTGACGCTTCTCCTATCGATTCTGTTGGCTGCGTTGACAGTCGCCATCATTTCTCGAGTCATCAGCTGTGCGTTGGAGAGCGCCAGCTTGAGACTGATCAACGAAGATGCAGTTGAGTGCAGTTGCTGGACCGAAGCCCCTTGTGCGGAATGCACGTCCGCCAGGAGCTGGAGGATAGACTTGAGTAGTCTTTCTCTCTTGTCGTTCGGCACTCCCATCCACAAGTCCTTGCTGTTGATGACGTATCCCAAGTATTGTACCTCGTCCAAGGGTTCCCACTGCGTCTTCTCGGAAGTGGGAAGACCAAGGTAGGCAAACAGCGTCTTGATGAACGTAGGTATGCCATCGTTGGTGCGTAGGAATTTGACAGCGAATAGGAAGTCGTCTGCATATTGCATGGATGGCAAGTTCAAGGTCCTTATCAGCTTCACGACGACCCTCATGATCTTCCCAAACCAAAACGGCGCAGAACAGAACCCATATAGTAGCGTCTTGTTCTGATCGGTTTTGCTCCTGTGTCTGAAGGCAGAGTATGGTGTACTTTTCCTAGCAAGCGGAATGGAATAAAACGCGCGTTGCAGTCTCCGTCGAGTACGTGTTGCAGTCTTTGTGCCGCTGTCTCCGTCGAGTACCATCTGAATGTCCTTTTCCAGCGTCTCCATTGTGAAAGGAGCCTTGGCTTGGAAGGAATTACTGAACCGTTTGTCAGTGCACAGCTTCGTCTTCTTGACTCCCGCTGGGTCAGCCAGCACTTGGAGAGGCTCGATCATGATGCATTCCTCCCTCTTCACTTCTACCGCGTCTCCACGGGTAAGCATGTCGTCAATTTGGTCGTCGACGAATGCAATGTTCTCGAAGTAACTTGGGTGGTTCATAAAATCGGTCGCTGGAGGCTCACGCTCAAATCTGAGTTCTACACCATATGCTAGCCATGATAGCACCACTGCGTCCGCCCCTATTGCCTTCCAGAACCCAAGCCTTGCCTTGACTGCATGTGCCGGTTCCTTTGAGTCTGCCCACGGGTTGCCTCTATTGTATGTCTCACCCATCGTCAAGATCTTCTGCTTGTCCTCCTCTAACGAGCCCGAGCTATACTGTTCGACAGCTACTTGTGGTGTTGTCAGAAGCCAGGATACGTATGATACCTCCTCCGCTGGTGTCGGCACTGTCTGCCTTGATGGGCAAAAATATGCCAGATGGCCAATCTTCTTGCACCATACACACACCATGTCCTGAGAGTAGTCTTTAAATACTTTGGACTTCGGTGCCTTGTGAGGGAGGAAGTCAGAAATCTTTCCTTGCAAGAGGACCCGTTGCTGTCTATCATAACACAGCAAGATCGCGAATCAGTACTATTAATAAATCACGCGATGAAGTATGAAAATAGAAGCGTTTGCCGGACGCAATAGTATTAATTCCATCGGGGCGTGATGCCGTGTGACAAGTACCATCTTTAAGGGAATCTAGTAAAATGCCGGGGCGTGTGGCCGAACCAAATTTGAGAAAGAAAAAATAATAATAATAATAAAATAAACAAATGAAATAAATAAAATCTATTTAATGGCATAACAAAACGAGCTTAAGTCAGTGACAGCGTGATGCAAGTCATGCGCGTGTTGCGCTGTGTAGTGCCGGTCATGCGCGTGAAGCGTCGTCTGACAATTTTACTTTCGATTGGCTGTAACAGCTCAGTTGCTAGAACGCTGTGGGCGCAGGCTCGGATTCAAAGTCCAGCAGTGCTCGGCGGTGTGGCCGCGTTTGTTGCAGTGAGTGCAAATGACGGCTGTACGTGCGGGCTGTGCGGTGTATGCGGTCTGCATGGCGGGCGCAAGCGTGATGATGCCTTGTGTAGGTTGGGCCACTTACTGGATTTGCGGCCCTGGTGCTGCTCCTTGCTGCGGAGGCATGAAACCGGGGACACTTTGCCACGCCAGCGGTTGCTGCTGTTTGCCATGCTGCTGCTGGTTCTGCCCTTGTGCAGTGTTCGCGCCGTACGAACCCTGCGGGCAGCTTCTCGCGCAGTGCTGGTTGGATCCGCAGATATGGCATGCCCCACGGTTCTGACGTCCACCACGTATACGCGGGTCGGTCGCACTCGAGTTGGTCCTAGTAGGGCGAATCGGCTCCAGGTACGGGGCCACTTCGTCCGCAATCACTAGCTTTTTACCCACCAGTAGCATCTTGGCCTCGGCGTCTTCCACCTGTATTGGGTTTGGGCCACCCATATCCATAGCCAGTGTGGCCAGCGCGTTCGCCATAGAGATAGCGTCCGCCAACTTCT
>WBZZ01001351.1:47500-85000 GCA_019918135.1 Paulinella micropora
CTCAGGTTGTAACGTTGATCTCAATCACAACCCTAACAGAGGTGTTGCTTGTCACCGTGGATGCCTTGCCGTGCGTCGTTGCTGAGCCTCCCTGGGGGCCGAGACACACGACAGATGTAACCCCACATTTGGAGTACCTGGACACTTAAGGCTTTTCACACTAGATACACAGCTTCGGGTCGGATGGCTGCACGTTTTAGGTGACTGGACGCCCTTAGCTGGTTCTTATGGACCGTCAGGATACCCAGGTCGGCAACACACTATGCTAGTGTTGTGATTGGATTGCTGTTAGTCTTAGAGGGTGTATTGCTGAGGGGCCTAGGTAGGTAGCTAGGTCGGTAGGTCGGTAGGTAGGTAGGTAGGCAGGTAGGTAGGTAGTAGGTAGGTAGGTAGGTAGGTAGGTAGGTAGGTGGATAGGTAGGTAGGTCGGTAGGTAGGTAAGTAGGTAGGAAGTTAGGTAGGTCGGTAGGTAGGTAGGTAGGTAGGTCGGTCGGTAGGTAAGTAGGTAGGTAGGTAGTTAGGTAGGTAGGTATGTAGGTCGGTAGGTCGGTAGGTAGGTAGGTAGGTAGGTAGGTACGTCGGTCTGTAGGTAGGTAGGTGGGTAGGTAGGTGGGTAGGTAGGTCGGTAGGTATGTAGGTTGGTAGGTAGGTAGGTCGGTAAGTCGTTGGGTAGGTAAGTAGCTAGGTAGATAGGCAGGTGGGTAGGTAGGTCTGTCGGAAGGGGTAGGTAGGTAGGTCGCTAGGTAGATAGGTAGGTCGGTAGGTAGGTGGGTGCGTCGGTAGGTAGGTAGGTAGGTAGGTAGGCAGGTAGGTAGGTAGGTAGGTAGGTAGCTAGGTAGGTAGCTAGGTAGGTAGGTGCGTCGGTAGGTAGGTAGGTAGGTAGGTAGGTAGGCAGGTAGGCAGGTAGGCAGGTAGGTAGCTAGGTTACTAAGCTAGGTCGGTAGGTAGGTAGGTACGTAGGTAGTAGTAGGTAGGTAGGTAGGTAGGTCGGTTGGCGCGGCTGCAGTGCGCCCGCAGAGACTCGGCGCCCGAAGAAGAGGGTGGCCAATCGCGTTTCCCCAGCTGGCCGCTGCCCAGGACCGTCGACGGCTGGGGCGAGGGCGCTTTTACGTGGGGACACCTGCTGCAGGCGGAGGCCGGACAGTGCGACACCATTGACTGGACGCTGGCGGGGCGGGCGGCGCAGCGCGTGTGGTGGTCCACGTTCTGGCAGCTGCAAGCGATCGACGGCGTGCGGACACTCGTGCTCACGTCGGCGTTGCCGGACGCCATTGAGTGGCTGGACAAATGGCACCCGTGCTTCACGCCGGCCGGGCTGTTTGTGCCCGGGCCCGGGCCGCCCCTGCCGAAGCTAGCGGTCATCGGCCCGGCCAGCGTCCGCTGCTGGCAGGAGCACCACGAGGGGCCGACTAATGTTGTTAGCGCGCGAGAAATTTCGGCCGCCCTTAGGGCGTCGCGGCTCGTGGTCTGGGCCGGCGGGGGCCCCGCGGCCGCCGTCGAACTGCTGGACCGCCTGGACTTTGGCAGGGTCGTGCTGGACGGCGGACAGTTGCCGGCGCCGCCGGGCGCGTGGGGCGCGCGGCGGCACGCCCTTGCGTACTCGCCGGGCAACGCCATCTGCCGCGCGCAGCCCTGGACACAGTACGGGCCCTCGCCGCTACATTTGTGGGGCCCGCTGCACGTGTCGTACCGCCGGCTCTCCGGCAGGGGCGTAGGTAGATCGGTAGGTAGGTAAGTAGCTAGGTAGGTAGGTAGGTAGGTAGGTGGATAGGTAGGTAGGTTGGTTGGTAGGTCGGTAGGTAGGTAGGTAGGTAGGTAGGTAGGTAGGTAGGTCGGTAGGTCGGTAGGTAGGTAGGTCGGTAGGTAGGTAGGTCGGTAGGTAGGTAGGTAGGTAGGTAGGTAGGTCGGTCGGTGGGTAGGTAGATACGTAGGTAGGTAAGTAGGTTGGTAGGTAAATAGGTAGGTAGGTCAGTAGGTAGGTAGGTCGGTAGGTAGGTCGGTAGGTAGGTAGGTAGGTAGGTAGGTATGTATGTAGTTGGGTAGTTAGATAAGTCGGTAGGTCGGTAGGTAGGTAAGTAGGTAAATACAATAAGGCTCAGTAACACAAGCTAATCTTAAGTTTGCTACTGTCAGGTAATGTACAGTTCAGTAAGGTCTGGTATGGTAAGGTTAGATTAGGTCAGGTTAGGTAAACTAAGGTAATGTAAGCTAAGGTAATGCAAGGTTATTGAATGTCAGGTACGGGAGGATACGGGAAGATAAGGTAAGGTAATGTCATGTTGGTAAGATGTACAGTACGAGGTAAACTAAGAAATAAGGTAGGAAGCCTAGGTGCAGTACTACAAGACAAGATGAAATTATGTAAGGTAATGTACGGTACGATAAGGTAAGGTAATATCATGGAAGAAATTCAAGATAAGGCGAGATAAGTTTAACTAGTTAGGTGAGGTAATTTAAGATATGGTTAGGTACGTTAATCTAATGTCAGTTAAGATTACGTACAATAATACAACTTACAGTAACGCAAAGTAATAAATGATACGGTGTAGTAAGGAAATGTGAAGTAAGGCGCCACACAGGAATCTAACGTTAGATACTGTAATGTAATGCAAGGTACTCATTGCTACTGTCCTTTAAGATCAAGTGAGGTGAGTTGAGATTAGGTAAGGTTAGTAAGGTAAGGATTTCTGTTACCGTTAACGACGGAAGAACTTCAGTAGAAGGAGCACTAACATGTACATGATTATGTGGCGTGCTTGCAGCTGACAACAGTAAAGTAAAATAAGATACAGTAAGGTAGAGCAAGGTAGGGACCAGGATTACTCTTGCCGCTTGCGAGAGCAGAAACTTCCAGGGTCGAAGCAAGTAGCTGATGCTGCGATGTGGTGGTGGAAGGTGCTGCTGCAAGTAAACAAGCTAAAGTTGAGTAAGATCAAGTAATGTCATGTCGAATCAAGTAAGGAAGACTCTTACCTGTTATGACAGGAGAAGCTTCTGCAGACAACTCATCTGCCTGACGTGGCGGTGTGCTGGTGGCGGGTGCTACTGCATGAAAGCAAGCCAAGGTCAGTGTGGTCAGGTCAGATGAAGAAACACAATGTTAGATTTTACTGATGCAGTCATTTACATTACAATAAATTCATGTTGTGTTTGGAAAAATAGTGTCAGGTCATGCTATGTACAATATAATTAGGTATGACGTTAACAACATACTGTTAAGTAAAGAAAGATCAAGTCTGGGCATGTTAAGTCGTTGCAGGGAAGGAAAGCTGACGTAAGTGTGGATAAAAACCAGATAATAAGATAAGATGCATGGAAATATTAAGAAAATGTTAGACATGACAAGGTAAGGTAATGTAGCGTACGATAACATTCAAAGTTAAGATATGACACTAGTAAGGTAAGGTAAGTTTCAGTGACGTGAGATTAGGTAAAGAAAAGTTAGGTTGGGTAAGACGTTAAGTAAGCTTTGCTAAGGTAGTCTCGGGTAGGTAAGGTAAGGTGCAATCATGACAAGCAACCATCGCCGGCCGGCGGATATCGGGTCCGCTTAGCGCGTTGCGCGTGTTTGCGGTTCTTCTTGTAGCGGGGGTGGCCACCAAGACTACTGTTGAAAGCTGGTCGAGCTGGTTCGGTTTAGGCTTGCATGTTCCAGCGCCAGTAGTGTCGATGTGAAGGCAATCGCCGTAGCCACACTTGCACCACACTTGATGTTTCTTGTTGGGGTGAAGCGCTTGCCATGCGAAAATGCCGTCAGGGACATTATAGGCGGAGTGGTTACTGTCGAGTGATGGTACGGTGTCTTATAATTGAATACCTAACAGGATCCACACTATGTTTCCCCTTGATGACTAGTTCAGCGAGTCTCCGCCAAACGCGTTCTTTGTCTTTGACGCTCGTCACACCATTGATGGCTCTCGATGCATTGAAGAAAGCGCGATCCACAGAGTACGGGATGATGAGGCCGCAGTTGCTGAAGTAGTTGAGTTCCGAAAGGATCTCCCGTCGTAAGTAAATGTTAAGGCTGGGGTTAATAGCGGAAAGCCAAAATGATGGCTGTGTAGGTAGATCGGAGGGCTTGCTACCTGCGCACTGTTTAGCTGTGCAAATACACCATGGTAAATGGGAGGCATGCTTTACGTGAAGCGCGGAAGGCAAAAAGGCCATCGGGAAGATCTTGTCGGGTACCGGCGTCGAAGTCTAGCTCGCGTTGGAGAAAAGGCTTACCCGATCGTTGTCCGACATCAATCCAATGGGCCAGGTTGTACCAGAGGTAGCGTTGCTGATCCGGGTCTAGCTTGTCTGTAAGGTATGCTGTAGCCGCGTTGAGTCCGCCTGAGGAGACGCAACAAATCCAGTCTATGTGCGCGTAAAAGTTGAGCTGCTTCAAAATCTTAAGGCGCATGTCCGTTCGTAAATCGGGGTTGATGGCAGCAAGACGGAACATACCTGGGTAGATAGGCTGAGGGGCTGGTTCGAGAGGGGCGTACTTCGTTTCGAGCCATTCCGCTTGTTGTCTTGGCCGGGAACGTAGGTGCATGGCGTGGGATGGAGGCGATGTCGCCGCAGTTGAAGAAGATGACGGTGAAGATGTGGCCGCAGGTGGTTGGCTATTTGCCGGGTTGGGCGAGTCCGGTCTTGACTCGTCGTCGTCGTCGTTTTTTCTCCGGTACAGAGTCGGCGGTCTGGTGTTACAGGCTGTCTTTGAGACTTTAGGTGGAGTAGGTGCAGGCTGCGTGCTTGCAGTACTCTGCGTAGCGGTTGTCGGAGCGGGGACCGATCCCGAAGTGTTGGTAGGCGTGAGGCCCGAACTAGAGCTCGAACTACTAGAGCTCGAACTGCTAGAGCTGGCACCGGAAGTTGGAGCAAATACCGCGTCGTCGAGCATTTCGACGTCGATCGGGAAGTTGCTGGATCCTGGTAGTCCGGTCTGTCCATCCGGCAAATATACTACAATCATAGATAACATAATCATTTAACCTTAGATGCAATGGTAAATTATATACAAGGTAAGGTAAGGTTACATAATTTAAGGTTAAGTAAGCTACGCAAGGTATGGTAACCTGCTGCATATTCAGGTACGAAAACTTCAGATTATGCAAAATAAGGTAACATACTGTAACTTTATTTCAATTACGACAATAGTACAGTCTAGGTAAGGAATAATAAAGTTATTTAACATAAAACAATGTTACAATTTAAATCAGATGTATGGTAAGCTAATGCATGAGATTACAGAAGAAGTGCAGTACGTATGCAGTTATGATATATTAGACAAGGTTACATGATAGATAATAAGTACGCAATATAAAATACAGTAATAAGTAGCCTAACATCATACGACAAGGTTACATGATAGATAAGGTACGATGTTAGGTACAGCAAAGTTACTAAAGCAATGAAGTTTCGATTAATGCAATTCAAGACAAGGTATGCAAAGAAATATTCCTGAAACGATATTATTATCTAGTTCTGTTGGTTTTCTCTTGATGCTCAGTGCAAATGCCATTAGCACCTTGGCCAATCAGTACGGAGTTGGTCCACCTTTAGGGTCAAGCTCAGACTCGTTCTTTAACTCATCCTTCCCGCTAGGATTTTTCCCCTCAGGTTCAGGGAGAATTGGTAACCAGAATTTCGCTTCAACAATGTCAGTCTGCTTGAGCTGATTTGGATCAAAGAAACAACCTTTTTCTGGGAGAACTACTACCATGTGTCGCCATTCATGAAGTAGTATAGGGGGCCACTTCGGCACACTTTTTCAGTGCAGTTTCTCTACAGAAACCACACTAAGAGCCGTTATTCGTTATTTACTCTACCTATTTATAACAAATACAGACAGACAAAAGAAAGAAAAACGGCTACCTGTAAATAATTATTATTTAAAGAAATAAAATAAAGACACATATAGGATGACAAACGAAGACACTCAGAGATTTAGAATGTCCAGAGGTTGTGTTATGGTAAAGAATAACGAAAAGAGATCAATGGTAAAAGTTCAATGGAGAGAAGGAGGAAGGTTATGTGTAAGAGTTTCTGTATCGGAAAGAAAAAATCAAAAGAGCAAGCATTAGAAGAAGCAAAGAAATAACACGAGGAAAATATAATACCTAAATATGAGGAATGGAAAATTAATTACGATAAAGAAACAAGAATAATCAAAAAAGAAAAGAAGAAAATTCGGAAGCATAAAGATTTTAAGTGTGGATGTGGTGCTGAAATACATAATGGAAACAAAACGCGACTATGAAGTCTCAGAAACATATTTTAGCAGAAAAAGAAAAACCTCCAGTTCCTCCAAGGCCAAGCAAAGAGTATATGGATAGAATAAAGAAAGATGAAGATGATAGATGTAATATGTGTGGATACATGGAACATAACTGCCACTGCGGTTGCGGGTATGGTAAGTATTGATAATCAAAAAGGTTTCTCTGCGGAAACCACTGAATTTCCATTTAAAGACAAGGAGGGTCCTTATATATAGGGGCACACACGAGGCCACGAGGGGACGACCGATTGAGGCAGACAAATATTTTAATTTTATAAAATTATATTTTCCTTGATATACTATTATCAAACATTGAGACACACACGTATAACGGCAATGTCTACAGGTTGGATAGATTAAGGGAATATAAGATAAATTACGAAATCAAGTCTGTCAGGGGTCGGGATGTGCTATATATCAAACCGAAGGTAAGGGGGTATAAAATTGATACACCGACAGCCCAAAACTACTTGAACCAAGTAAGAGGTGCGGTGTATTTCGAACACCATGCTATACCAATAGCACCGCCTTTACCTACGATTGAAGAGAAAAAAGAGATGAAAGAAAATTACAGAGACTTGTTGCGGTATGGTAATTATGATATCATAAGGGACGACAGCAAGGAACACGAACTAGGAATAAATGAAAGCCGATATGCGGTAAGGATTAACGGCAACTTCCGATCATTTACGATGCGCGATGTAATAAGATTTATTGAGATTGTGTTGAACGACTTTGTAAAACGACAAGCACCCGAAGATAAGGTTAGCCTAGGTATTGAGTTTGTTGATTACTATGGAAAAGTATCAACAGGCTCACACAAAGTTAATCAAATCTCGGTTGAAAAAGTTTTGGAAAGATTGTCAGCAATATTTCAAAGCAACGAAAGTCTTTACATGGATGAGAACGGAATAAACTTTGATAAATTAAAATTTGTGTTGAAATCTGTTAAAATGCATACGGGCGGGACAAGGCTACAGGTTTTGAACAAATTGGATATATACAGAAAGAAAGGAGTAATCTGTATTACAAACAGCGATAACTTATGTTTAGCACGAGCAATCGTTGTAGTCAAAGCAAAAATTGAAAAACATCCAAAATTCAAGACAATACTAATGGGAAAAAGAAAGATACAGCAGGAAATGGCAGAGACTTTACACGATGAAGCGAAAGTCATTAAGGATGTGTGTGGGATACCAGAAATTAATACATTTGCTAATCACATTAAATACAATCTGGTTATTGTTGAATTTCCTGACAAAATCATTTATAAAACAGAACTACTTGATGCGAACGGAGAACGGCTGACTAACCTTTACATTCTAAAGACTGAAGGACATTACGATGCCATAACTAACATGAAGTCTATGCTAGGAAAAAAGAATTTCTGTGAGTTATGTCTAAGAGGGTATAAGGAAAGACATGCATGTGAAGCCAAATGTAGTATCTGTGAAACCAACGGATGTAAGGGAATAAATGACAAGAGCCAGTGGAAAGAATGTGAGAAGTGTAATAGGAAGTTTCCAAACACTGAATGCTTTAATAATCACATGACGACAAACTGCGATGTTAAAACGAAATGTAAATCGTGCGGTCTTAATTACAGAAAGAAGGATGAGCACAAATGCGGATATGCGAAATGCCGAAATTGCAAACTAGTGAAACCGCTTGAACACCAATGTGAAATAGTCCAAAAAGAAATCTTACCGCCGTCAGAGCAATACATATTCTTTGACTTTGAAGCGACACAGGACACAGGCGAGCACATTGTTAATCATGCGGAAAGCCAATATTACGACGGAAGGGGCCCGCCCCTTTCCAAACCCTTGCCAAAAAAGGTGGGGGTATGGTAGGGGGTGAAACCCCCTCCCCAGTAATTCACAAGAACATTCAAGATTTCTGTAATTGGGCTTTTGACACTAAACACAGCGGATTTACATTTATTGCGCACAATGCCCGCGGTTATGATGGTCAGTTTATTCTTAAGTGGTTCGTTGATAATGGACAAACTCCATTTGTAATCTATGAAGGTGGTAAGATTATGATGATGACACTTAAGAAGTATCGCTTTATAGACAGCCTAAGTTTTCTTACGATGCCATTGTCAGACTTTCCAAAGACATTCGGACTTACGGAACTTAAGAAAGGTTTCTTCCCGCACTTCTTCAATACTGCGAAAAATAGAAACTATGTTGGTGTAATGCCACATAAGAAACATTACGGCTACGATGAGATGCAAGGAGATAAACGAAAGGAATTTCTTGAATAGTATGACGAACAAGTGAAAGCACATAACCACTTTGATATGGCGAAGGAAATCGCAGAGTATTGTCATTCAGATGTTGATATACTGAGGAAGGGTTGTATAGATTTTAGAAACCAGTTTCTAGAGTTTGGTATTGACCCTTTTCAATATACAACTATTGCGAGTTGTGTTATGGGTTTGTATCGTGCTAAGTTTATGCCAGAGAATTCAATTGCGATATTAAAAGCGGAAAAGCAAAACAGGATGACTTCTAGGGCTTGTGTAGAATGGTTAGCATACAGAAGCAGGTTAGACAAAACCGATATTAAACACGCATTCAACGGAGGTGAAAAAATGTTTCAACTCGGGCAATCTCGTGTGTATGTAGATGGCTGGGATGAGAAAAACAAAACCGCTTATGAGTTTTACGGGTGTCATTGGCACGGATGTGATAAGTGTTGGAATAGCAATGCTTTGAATGTGAAGAAAAATAAGACAATGGGCGAACTATACAAGGAAACAATGAGAAGAGAAAAACAACTTAACGAACAAGCGAAAGTAATAAGTATCTGGGAGTGCGAATGGAGCCTGATGAAAACCAGTGAAAGACTGGCAGAGGATACAAACGAACGAATTACTGAACAAGAAGGACTAAACCCACGAGAGGCAATGTTTGGAGGTAGAGTGAATGCTTTGAAATTATATTGGAAATCACGACATGATAATGAGTATGCGAAATATATTGACATATGCTCACTTTATCCGACCGTGATGTATTACGACCTTTATCCAAGCGGACAGCATATAATTATTAGACCAAACAATGAGGAGCAAAGAAAAAATATGAAAAATAAAATTATAAACAGAGAATATTTCGGAGTGGCTAAGGTTAAGATGCTACCACCTAGAGGCTTACTACACCCAGTCTTACCGAAGGCGGACAGAGGCAAGATGATGTATTACTTATGCGATAAGTGCGGAATGACCGAGCAACACGGTGAATGTAAGCACACAGATAAAGAACGAGCAATAACAGGCACATGGGCAACTCCAGAAATTTATAAGGCCTTAGACAAAGGGTATAAGTTGATAAAAGTATATGAAGTATGGCACTGGAAAGAACAAAGCAGTAGCTTATTCAAAGAATACATAAAGACATTCTTGAAAGTAAAACAAGAGTCCAGCGGATATCCCGCGGGATGTAATACGGAAGCAGAAAAACAAAATTACATAAACAGCATGGAAATCAAAATGGGAGTTAAGATGGATGAAAGCAAAATATTTAAAAACGAAGGACGGCGAGCAGTGGCTAAGTTGTGCTTGAACTCTTTATGGGGTAAGTTTGGACAGAAACCAAATAAAACACAGAACAAAATGATAAAGGATAAAGATACCTTATACAAACTATTGAACGATAAATCAGTGGATAATATAAATATTAACATAATTAACGACCAAATTGTAGAAGCCAGTTATGACTTAAAACAGGATGCGGTGAGCGACCCGATTAAAACAAATATTGTGGTTGCTTTATTTACTACATGCCACGCGAGAATGAGACTTTACAATATGATGGACAGATTAGGCAATAGGATATTGTATCATGACACAGACAGCGTAATATATACGACTAACAAAGAACTTAATGAGTCAGATGTAGAGACAGGAGATTTACTGGGAGATTGGACAGATGAATTGAAAGGAGCAAAAATAAAAACCTTTGTTGGAGGTGGTCCGAAGTGTTATGGATACTTATTAGATAATGGTAAAGCCAGTATGAAAGTAAAAGGATTTAGTATGAACTATGAAACGAAAAAAGCATTGAATTTACCGAATATGTTAAGTGTAATAAGTTGTGGGCTAGGTATTACGAACACTGAATTATTTGAGAATGGAAAAGATGAACTGGCTGAATTGTTGGAGACTGATGAAGAATTACGGATTGCTAAGCGAATTGAGAAGTCTGGAAAAGTAGTTATAATAGAAAACAACAAAATTACAAGAGACAAACAAAAGAAAAAAATAACAAGCGAATGCTTAGAAAAGATATTTAGTTTTACATACACGAAAAGACAAGTTATCGGAATTGTAGAGAATGCGATTGAAACTAGACCTTTTGGATATTAAAAGATTTATGAACAAAATATCAATAATTAATTAATTTTTTTCCATAAAATTTTTTACCACTTTATATAGACCAATGACCACCCTCACCAGATTATGTGAGAAGTTTGAGAAACTCTCTATTGAAAATAAAAAAGAAACATTTTCTATTACCGATGTTAAAAAGACAATTACTGACGAAATCCAAATGATTGAAAATGCACGGGCAGGAAAGCCAAGGGATATTTTTCCATTCGGTAAGTTTTAAGGTAAGAAAATTCAAGATGTTGCTACCATTGACAAACCATATCTAGAATGGGTTATGAAACAACCGTGGTTTGAGAAATTTACTGACATTAAAAGTGAAGTAAAAAAATATTTACAATAAAAATTAATATTTATATTATATACAAATTATGTCGGACCTCAACACCAAACAAGACTACTTGAATGAAATTGAAAAATGGAACCTTGACGGCGAAATAAAAAAGCCGTCAATTAAATGGACTAAGCCTGACATTGTATCTTTCTATGAGCAATACAAGCCGTGGGACGACACAGCGAAAGCTACAGACGAAGGATGTAACATGAAAGTAGTTATTCTGTTGGAGGCCACATTAGAAAAAATGATGGAGGAACAAAGCACTCCTTTTAAGGAAACAGATCTTGTTGTGAGAGAGACTGGAATTACCGAAATAAAGGCTAATGTAGGCGAAGAAATAGCGACTGCTACATGTACAGAAGAAGGATGTATATTAAATAAAGCACCTTGTAAAGAGTGTAAGAAAAAAAATGTGTTATCAGTTTCAATTGACGATGATAGATTTTGCGATGTGGCATGTGTACTTTCATTTCTAGAAAAAAATGAAATGAATGAAGTTAGAAAAAATAATTTTATCAAGTATTTTAAAAAGTGATATTTGAAAATCCACACTTCCATTTTCGTTTTTTTTTTGCATTATGGATCCTCGATCCAAGTAAAAGCATACTGAATACTTATAGTCTGATTTGCAGTAGCCTGTGCTGTTATAGTTAGCCTTTCGCTTGGCAACATGTCATCTACATCATAATCAGCAAAATTTATACTTTGAGCATCACTAGTATTCACGAATACAACAGCAATCACATTCCCGCCACTAATAGTGGCAGTAGTATCAAACGAGACTAAACTCGTATTTGTATTGTTCTCAGCATACACCGCACCTGTAAGTGTAGCATTTTTTATTACCTTAATGATTACGCTACTTTTAGTGTCAGTATTTAGAATATTTAGCCGTCTAGGATACACTATACTATAATTAGCAATAGTGTTTCCAATAATATTAGTATTATTCCTCATAGTAAAAGCATGAGTTGCTACATTCGTTGTATTTGCTGTTCTTTCATAAATAAATGGAATACCTCTTATGATTTCAGTTCCTTCAATAAAGCATCCAACACTGGCAATTCTAAGATTTTGGATTTGCGGATTAGCACCAACTGCTATAGAAGCCAAGAATGTTAAAGTAGTATTATTAAGAGATGGAGCAGTTTTGCTGTTAGCATATCCTATAGCATGGACTAGTTGAAATAGCCCCGTGTTCGGATTTTCAATATAAAATGATATCTGACCAAAACCTAAGTATTGGTATTTAATCTGAAATACATTACCCTTACTGAAATCAATGGCTGGTAAGTAATCGGTTCCATCTGCTTTATCTACATTCCATTGACTTTGTTTAACCTCGGTAATGACAGTGGAGTTGTTTAATTGGTATATTTTCATTACACCATTTTCTCTTGAGAAGAAAAATCCATCCGTCAAGAAGGAATCACCAATACCTACATAAGATGAATATCCGCCTGCTTCATTTGTATTCCACAAAGCAGTAAATCTGACACATACACCCATACCAGCACGATATTTAATTTTCTTTTTTGTTTCAATGAATAATCTTGAACCTCCAACTGCCTGTGTTGTTAGATATGCCATAGCACTCTTTTGCTCTAATGTAGCACTAGTAGTGCTTGTGTTCCACTTAGATGTATTTACATTATACATAAATGTTTCTTGTATAATCGGTGTGTATTGCGATGTTGCTAATTCACCAAATGCTGTTTTTTCAACATTAGTCTCAAGATAACCATCATGCCCTACTTTTACATTTACGAAATCTCCGTCTGGATTTTCTGCGATTAAATTTCTTTGGTGGGACATTGTTCCTATATTATCAAAAAAATAAATTAACTATAAAAAATTAATTACTATCTCGCTGGTTTAAGAAATTAGAATTTCAATTCCCTTCACAAGCACACTTCGCTGAAGAATGGCGTAAGTATAATGGTTATGATTATTGCCGACAGTAGTGCCGACAAATTCATATCGTCGCTCAGTATCAAGGCTCAGACCGCTTACTTCATAGCAGTCAGTATCTTTATTGCATAGTGGGCGGTAATTGTCCCAAGTATCCACATGAAACCAGTTGTAATGATAGACATCGCTGTTTAGGATAGCACTTCCCTTCAACTTATCCTTCAAAATCATATAGTCTTCATTTTCCTTAACATCAACATCAAATTGTTGAAGTCGCGAGCCGTCAAGGGTTGTATAGTATTTTTCAACCTTAGCACCCGCTCTGTTGTCATTGTCGAAAGCAGTATTTTTATTTTCGTCGTTGTGGAATGCGGAAGTATAAATTCTTCTAATTCTCTCTCCCTGTGAGCGGTTCATTTTTACTACGAAATTTTGGCTTGTTGTTGAGAGGTTCTGCTTCCAAGAGATAGGGTATTCAATCTTAAACGGAAAACCTTCTCCCGCAATCTTCTGCTGAACACCAAGGACGACATTTGGGTCAGTCTCTACGGCAAGAAACAGATTCAAGTTTGAAATAGTAGCACCAACAGCAACCTGTGCGGCACCAGTAGAAATACTGCTTGCATCAGTTCCATAGAAAGTAGAGCGGTTAGTTCCCTCCCACACAATTCGCAAATCCAAAATTTCATTAAAACCGATAGTCTTATCCAGTTCAAAAATAGTTCCAAAAATCATACCCAACGGAAGTTTAACTTTAATGACAGGGGTATTCGTTCCATTACCGCCTCCTTCAAAATACTTAGCCTCCTCAACAGGATCATTAACAAGGCTATAATTTCCAGCAGTGCTATCAGCGAGAGCAGTATCATTATGACGGCGAGCATTAACAAGTGGCACTTTGTAGTATCCTTGAACTGCAGCAACCACTCCAGCAGTATTGGCTGCATCAGTAATTGCTTTTCTTTCCGCTACACTTCCTATCTCAACTTTTCCAGCATTACACTTTTGAAGCATAGCCCCGCTAGATACACCCGCCCCGTGGTTTTCAAGTGCCATAAATTTTTCATATTTAATTTCGGGCTTCCAAATCATCTTAGTGTAATTGCCCACGTGTTGAAGATTGCACAAATATTGACCGCTTCTGCTTCGCAGTTCAATTCTTTGTATCATAGGCAAGCAATCCATAAACATACGATTATAACCAGCAGATGCGACAGGGGTGTAAGTAAATCGCAAGACAGACCTCGCAAGGTTCAAAGGACGAGTAGGGATTTCAAAGGTGCCTTCAAGTCCACCCGCAGTTGTGAGAACAACATCAGCAGACCCTTCACGGGCTGTAAGTTTGTTTAATTCATACTTACCAGTGAGCAGTTCCTTAGTCTGATGGACTAGTTCTCCTCCGTATTGGACAGGCATTTTTTGTTTTGTTTTTGAAGTAGTGTAAATTAACTAATTCACCAGTATATATTAGAAAGATTTTAAAAATCTTTCAGCAAAAATAAAAGAAAATAAATAATTCTAAAATTAATTGATATTTATCTCTTTTTCAAAAGATTGAAAAATGAATTAAATAAACTAAAATAATTAGTTTCACGATAAGCCAATAATGTCATAACTATTCCCAAACTATTAAGATTTATTGCTTGGTCGTTTTCGTCCGTCAAGTAAAACCTGAACACGTTGTTTGAATTAGCGGACAATGTTTTACCATACTCAGACCCGCTTCCATCATAGATAACAAAACCAAAAGGAATTTCGTTGGCTGTGTATATTTCTTGAAGCACATGATTATCACCTTCATTCACCAAATCCGATTGAAGATACAGAGTTTTTTCACCAGTTAAAATAATTACATTTGGCGATTTAATAAAATCATTAGCAAAGACATATGTTGAATTTCTATCAAAACCCATTACCTCGTGAATACGTGTATCAGCATCAAATATAAACCGCGGTTGAATACCTCCGTTATTTGAAACACTGAATGTTAATTTACCATCCTCCGCTTCTGTGTTTGTATTGTTGCTTGAGACAACATAAGTATAGTCATTCGGACTTTCTGCCGTCAGTATCTCAGACAAGTTATTTTTTAAGTTGTTCATTGTGTAGTTGCCCTCAGGTATTGTAATTAAAGCCTCATACCCGTCTTCGGATAATGTAAAAGTATTATATGGTGAAGCCACAGAGTAATACGACTTCGGCACATAGATATGAAGAATTTTACAATGTGTGGGATTGTCTAGCCCCTTCATATTGACTTCGTGTGTAAAATCGCTGTCTGTTCCCGTTATTCTATTTTTACTATTTATGTAATAGATACCAGAACTTCTTCCTCCCTTATAGTCCATCGTAGGTGCTTTTTATAAAAACTACCTACAACCTCAAAAAATCTATATATTAGAAAATATCTTTTATATGTATGTGTCAAAATGACCATACCCATTCTGTGCTTTTAATTTTTCTGCTTCTTCTTTTAAGTCTGTGTAGCCACTGGCAAATTTAAATTAAATACCTTTTGCTCGCTCCATTAAAAACCTCATACTATGCCAACCACACGTGTCTGATGTGTCTGATTGTTGTTTTACTTGATTAACCTTCATTAACAAATAACTATCGGGGTGGCTTCGGTCAATTAGTTGTTTTATTTGTTGCTGAAAGTCTTCTGTTGGCTCGTAAAGTGCTAATGGGTCATACACTTCAACAGTCCTGTCTTTATCTAGACTTATCCATATAGCAATCCAATGAGACCCCGCTTGTTTTTGATTGTCCAAATTCATAATAAATCCGTATCGCTTTCTTTTTTCTGGATTTAGTTTGTAGATTTCATCACTGGCTATTGCTCCGAGATACCATCAATATTTTTTCATTATATCATCTATTTCATTAGTCATTAAACCGCGACCATCACCCTGTTGTTCCTCTGGTTGCTGTGGCTCTGGCTCCTCTTGCTGTGGCTCTGGCTCTGGTTGCTGTGGCTCTGGCTCTGGTTGCTGTGGCTCTGGTTGCTATGGTTGCTCTGGTTGCTGTGGCTGTGGCTCTAATGGCGGGGGTAGCGGTTGGGGCATCCCCTCGTCAATGCTCAAATCATTTGAAACTTGTTTATCCACATTGGGGTCTATAGTCATTTTGCTAGTTAGAGTTTTTACAAAGTCCTTTTTATTCATTGTGTGCTTCCAATCATTGCGGGATAGATATTTTTTAATTATTTTTATTGAAAATACTTTATCAATTAATTCTTCTAATGTCTTCGCTCCACTACCTTTTTGCTCATTAATACCCATATACTCTTCATATCTAGCATAATCCGCCACTTTTTCTTTTTACGTTTTCCTTTTCATTTCCAACATCAATATTAAACCTTTTAATCATGTTAATTATCCACTTTGAAGTGTCTTTGTAAATTAATTTTTTATGTCCATCACTATCTAGTCTCTTTTTTAAAGCCTGTGCTAACTCTTTTATAGTAATGTTTGGGTTATAAGTTTTTGAAAATGCAGATATTAAAAATTGATTAATTTGTAAATTTTCAAAATGCTTACCCTTTTCTTCTGCTTTCTTTTCTTCCTTTTCAAGTTTTTCTTTATATTCTTCTGCTAACTTTTTCTGTTCCTCTAAAGATGTCGCTGTGGCTATAGCCGTCTGAATATCTTGACTGGCTTTTTGTAAGTCTTTACGATTCATCTTTTTTATGAACTTATCTGTATATCCTGCTAATTTCAGTGTTTCAATAAATTGCTCTTTCCTTCCTCATATTGCTCTTTCGTTTTCAATGGTGCTTCATCTCCTAAATTAGGTAATGGCGGTGCTTGTGGTGGTGCTCCTAATGGCGGTGCTTGTGGTTGTCCCTGCTGTGGAGGCATAATGTATTGATAGTGTGGTGGCTGTGGTAATGCTTGTATCCTATTTTTTCTATCATCTTCATATTTTACATCTTCTACGAGTTTTTGCTCCCTTCTTAGTTCTCTGTCTTTTTGTTCTTGTCGTTCCTTGATATCGGATAGTTCATTGCGGTGTATCCTTGCTAACTCATCCTGCCTTTCCTTAGCATCTGCTATGTCTTTTCTTTCTTGCCTCTTCTTTTCTTCTTCAGCATCAACTCGTGCTTTTTTCTCTTTTTGGTCAATCTCATCAATCTTTTCGAATTTCTCCTTTTTGAGTTTGTCTAAGTGGTCATTAATGGCGGTTCTAGTATTTTGTTCAATCTCCGACAAACTCTGGACTTTTCGCAAGTCTTCCTTCTTTGTTTTTTTCTTTGCTTTTGGTCTGCTCAAGTATTTCATAAAAAATTTAACAATTTGAAGTGTGCTCATATCATTTGTCTTTTTACCGAAATTAAGATAATATTTTTTACCCTTCTGGATAATATACGGCTTCCCGCTCTTATTCCTATAAACCCGCGGCGGACGGACTTTTGCCCTTGATATTTTAGAATTGCGCTTCATGCTTTGCATTATCGCTTATTCTAAAACATCGATTTTTTATTTTAAGAAAAAATAATGGTCGTCGATGTTTTGTGATGACGAAGTCAGAACAAAATATCTTTAAAATTTAAGGGCACCTCGTCCTCTCTGCTTACCATACCCCAGTCTTGATGCTACAGCACCAACACTACCAGCGTAAGGTACCCCGACGCTACTTAATGCTCCCGCAGTCCTAGAGATTAACTTATTGTTGCGAAGAAATTTATTAACAGCCATTGCGGTTTTGCCCACTTTTTTGCCAGTTAATTTTACCGCCAGCCTGCCCCTTGCCCTTCTTCCGTCCAGTTTTCTTTCTACCTCCAGCCATTGTGCTTGAGTTAATAGTTCGTTTGCCGATTGTTGGAATGACTTCAACACGAGTTGTTTTAACTACCATAAAAGATAGTGAAATATATAATACAGAAAAAAATAATTAATTTTAAATTTTTTATTTTGATATTTTATTCACCCGCTACGCGGTTTCATAAAACATCGTTTTTTGCTTTAATGGTTTCGATGTTTGACAATAAACGAGAGTGCGAATAGCACGAAGTGAAATTGTCAAATATCATTTTAATCTGTAAGCAAAATTCTTCCGTAATTCATCATCAACACTTGAAACATAAAGAAAATTAAATCGTTCCTTTGTAGCCTCGTGATACTTTTGAAGAAAGTAGTCAAAGTCAAAAGATAAGTCTAAGTGTTTATACACGAGTTCCATTTTGTCCTGAGACTGGCCCGGAAAGATTAATAAATAATCTAACTGCTTAATGGCTTCCGGCCGTAGGTCGTTCAAATACTGACTAGACATAATCACCTTTGATTTATAGTGTCTGTTCTTTTTTAACAAATCACTTACGGACTTGTCTCTTAATCCACTTCCTAAATCGTCCAAAACAAAAACAACCTCTGGCGAAATATACTTACTCGGTCGTTCTTTCTTCTCACCTCCTTCTTCTTTTTCTTTTCCTTTCCGAAATAAAGAAATTGTGGCTTCTCTATTTCTTCTTTGTCCTGTTTTACTTCTCCTTCGTGTTGCTCGTCATGTCTGTTCAGTTTGTCTAACTCATAATCAATGACATTTACACCATCTGATTTAAGAAAGGTATATATTGCCATCGGGTTGCCTCTGTTCTTAAAGTGCTTAACCATCTTTATACATGTAGTCCTTGTGAATTGTTGAAGCAATAATTACAATACGGGTTTTTCTGTCTTTAGTCCGTTTCAGTATTTCAAAGAGTGCTGTCGTTTTACCGCTCTTCTTACGGGCAAGCAAAAATATGTTAGCATACGGCTCATTGAATAATTTATAACCTTTTGCTTTTTTTGTTTCCATCCTCCTCTTGTTTTACTGGCTTCACCTTGACATTATTAATCTTCATCATCTTATATATTAAGCAACGAATTCCAAACACACAACAATTCGGCCTGCTAAATTTCCTGTGTCAATATTTCCGCTGTCAGTTTCAAGGACTTTAAATGTATATTGTCCGTCTGACCAATTTACTATACCTAAATTATAACTAAGGTTTGAAATGTTTGCTGTGGTGCTGTCCGCAAATGTGCCGATAATTCCAATTCTGTCCATACAAAGAATTCTGGTTTTTGTCTCTGTCTGGTCGTTTATATAGTGGATAAATTTTACATTCATTTTGGTGGGTGTGAATGACATTTGGATATTTTTATTAAATGTTTTGCTTCCTCCAGCAAAATCATTGCTCAGAAAAATAATCCGCTGATATTTATATTCAGTAGCCATGATGTCCTCTATATTAGTGCTAATAAACTTTTTATTAATTAATATTTATGCTCGGACTGCCTGCGACTTTTACTCACGGGTCAGTGAGAAAAAAAATGAGAGTTGTGCTTATTGTATTCAGAAAGGAATAGAAACAAATTTAAATGTGTGTATAAACCTATGAGTGATTGGTGTGTTAGTTTTGATGAAGCCATTCCTTTAATCTGTGCCAGCGATAGTTCTTGGTATAAAATACATTTATATGAGTGTTCATTTCTTTGAACTAGAAGGCGATGGAAGGCAAATTCCTATGAGTAAAGTCAAAATTCCGACATAAGCATTAGCAACCTCGCACGGCAAGTTCTTTTCAGATAGCCTCACGATACAAAGTGTTATAATGGCAATAATGATACCCATTTGAAATAAGTATTTAATTAATCTGCTGTCTGTCGGTCTGTTTTTTATACAACAACAATTCCAGTTATCTTCCAATTCGTGCTCTATTTTTTTTTCCTCAGTCTTTAGTTCTACTTCAAGAACACGAGCCTTTCATTCGGGAGTTAGTTCGCCATCCATATCCATAATAGGCGGGGGTCTGTGAAGTCTGGTTGTATTATTTGACATTATCAAGAACGGCCACTCTGATTTCTGCTAATTGATCTGCTTGGTCTTGTAGTATATTCATAAGATTTTTATTTTCTTTTTCTAAATTAACTACCTTTTCCGCCATATGTTGAAAAGCACTAACCCGTATTGGTATGAATTCCATATATGATACTCCTTCAAGGATGCTTTTTCCGTCGTCTGCCTTCATTCCACTTTCAGATACAAATTCTGGAAATATTTTTTTAACCTCGTCGGCGATAAATCCGTGGCTCTTTTTTTCTTTTTTATCGTCTGATTTCCAATAATATGAGCAACAATTAATTTTCATTAATTTCTCACAACATCCCTCACAGTCTAGTGTTTTAATATCTGATTTTAATCTCCTGTCTGAACCAGAAGACCATGTATTTGCTCCCGCATTCAAATAAACATATCCTGTATTGTTTTCACCATTTGATAATGAAGTCGACCAAGCATGTAATAATCCACCTGTATTCATTACCACCGCATAACCTGAAGAATCTCCTGCTTTCATAAATATTTGTGGGTTGGTCGTATTTGATGGTCTTTTTCTTAATGTTAAAAATCCGCTGGATGCTGTCGTCATGCTTGTATCACTCTGAGCATAGATTACTCCAGTCCCCCTCGCATAAAAATTTAAATCTTGATTGGTACTGCTTCCCGTAGCATATATTGAATTATAACCAAAACCAACTCCCTGTGTCCCGTTGCTGTGTCTGAATTCAACACCAGCAGAAGATGCTCCAAGATTGGCTGTGACATATAACCCGACTGGTGTAGCATGAGACCCACTTCGTGCTTCCCCGCGTATGTCGACTGTGCTATTAACAACAGATATCCCAGCATTTGCCGTTATTACCTTTGAAGCAGTAATTTCCGCATTACCAATTCTAAATAATTCATTTGTGGCACCATAGTAAAATATGTGATTATCAGTTGTAGCATTAACATTGTACATCATTGTGTCTAGTTTAATCCCAAATCCATTAAAAGCAGTCGTGGAGCCTGTTCCACCATCCCACAAAACTAATTTGTTATTTGTGTTTGTATATCCTGACCTATCTATGAAAACACTTTTTCCAGCACCTACTACTATATTGTCGCTTGTTGTTAATGTGGTTGTTGATATACCCGCATTTGCAGTTATTAATCCCGTTGTGCTACTGATGTCCATCGCGACATTAAACGATACATTATTTCCAACCGTTGCTCCTGATTTGTAATAGAAAATAAGATAAGTGTTTTTTGTATTAAAAGTTAGATGTCGCAGAAGATGATTTCCATGCCCCTCCCGACACATAAGCATCAAAACCTAAAGTAATATCATTATGAGCATAATTCCACATTTGAAAAACTGGATGGATGTCCGTCGTCGTTATTGCCTGTATATGTGGCCCCGCGGGGTCGCTCGCCGTTCCATATAACTCTAATCAGCCTGTTGCTCCTGTTCTTTTTGTTGAGTTGCCTATGATTATCGGTTTGCCTAGTGCTGTTGTTATTTTGTCGCTTGTTGCCAATGTCGTTGTAGTCATACCAGCAGTTGCAGTTAATGTAGTTCCCGTTATTGTTCCGCCATTTGTTAAATTATTTGAGTTCATATCCAAAGCACCATAAAACCGCATACCGCCAGCATTGTTAAAACGGACAATGTCAGATGAAGCACTTTTATTATCCAAAAGTTTTGAAATATAAAGTCCCGCCCCTTTTGCATCAAATGCTACATTGGTGAATACATAATCTCTTTGGTTCGCGGTTCCGCTTGTAGCAGTATTTAGAGTAAATAAGAAATACTGATAATCACCTGATGTCTGTGAAAAGAATATATCTCCTCCATTTTGGTTTAATATCCTCGCCCCATTATATGTAATATTTCCACCATTAGTGATAGTTTGATTATTAAAATCGGCATTGTTCGTTAAAGTTAGATATTTTATCGTAGTGCTCGCCCCGTTGAATGTTTTACTTCCTGATATGGTTTGGTCTGTTGTTAGTTTTACATTTTGCCCGTCCAATGTGTCCGCATACCCTTTTGTCGCTCCGTCCGTCGCTAATGTCGGAGTTCCAAGGTTGGCTATTTTCCTACTATTACAATCTAGCCCCGAAGCATTTACCCAACCGACGATTACCCCATCAATAATAAAACTTATTTTTTGGCATTTATTTCAAAGTTATAATTTACACCAGTGCCCATATCAAGGCATCCGATAGTTCCTATATTGGCTGTGGAGTTAAAAACCACGAATGTTCCTTTTGTTGTCGCATTCGTTGAATTTCCTGTTATTTCAAGACCACTGCTAAATGTCTTGATTCCTGCTATGGATTGGTTTCCTGAGGTTTTAACTGCCGAAGTATCAAGAACAGAAACATCCACACCATCAACAAGATTTACATTTGTTATGCTTTGGTTTCCCATATTTAGTCCTCCCGTCATACTAGCAGTGCCGTCTAATCTAAGAAAGGGTGATGCCACATTTCGCCATTGTCCTGTGCTTTACATGAGTAGTTGATTATCTGATGCTGATGTTATAATCACATCGCTATGTGTATCAATACTTCCACTCGCCGACACTTTCGCCGTGTTCGTATCGTGCTCTGATAACCAAGTTGTGATAGCCCTGCCATTTAGTTGATTTACATTTGTTATGCTTTGGCTTTTCATATCAAGACCCGCACTCGCATTTATTATACTGGTAAATGTTTTTATTCCTGCTATGGTTTGGTCTCCTGTTAGTTTGACCACCGAACCATCAACCGCGAGATTAGCGAGATTGATTCCATTATACGTAGAAGCCCCTGAAATAGCATAACCATTCATATTTAGTGCCCCCGTCATACTGGCTGTGCCGTCTAATCTAAGAAAGGGTGGTGTGGTGTTTCTCCATTGCCCCGTGCTATACATAATCAGTTGATTATCTGCTGGAAAACCTGTTATTGTCACATCGCTATGTGAGTCTATACTTCCAGCTGCTGACACCTTATTATTATTATCCTTATGCTCAAATATCCATTCATCAACACCTTTGTCATTTAGTAAATTAACTCCTGTTATTTTCTTCCTTCCCATACTAATGTTGCCTGTTTCATCAACATTTATCGGAAATGTTTTATTTACCCAGTTTATTGAATTATATGTTAGATAACTATTCATCGCTATTGGTGCGGTTATAACCACATCTGAAAGTGTATCAATTGAACCAAGGGCTGTATTCTTCCATTTGCCTTCTACATCGTTGTAAGTTAAGTATTGACCGCTCACTTGTGCAAATATGTTTGTGTCTATCAAATTATATAAACTTGTTTGGTGCGGATTGGAAGTATTAGAGCGGTGTTGAGTTGAGGCTTTGACTTCATCATTATCCCTTACTCGTTGCTCTGTGTAGTATAAACGGCTTCCTTCTTTAATGTCCGCGGTGCTTTTGGTAGCAAGTCGTGTATCAAATCGGCCGTCAGTATAATACAGATTTACGGGGTCAGCATCTTCTGGCACTCTGTCTGTATTTATGCCCACTATGTTTGTGTTCGTTAAGTCAAGGTTGGCGATTGATAGGCTGTCTGTCGCTATTTCTGACAAGCCGAGTAATGATTTATATTGCGACATTATATTATTTATTTATTTATTTATTTAAAAAATACTAAAATATAATTATCTTAGTATAAATGCCGTCTCCCGAAGCAAGTCGCAAGAATTGGGGTAAGGCCGTGGAAAGTATTAAGAGCAAAAAGCAACATAAGGTTGAAATAGCAAAAGAGAAATTAGCAAAGTGTAGAAAGGCTTATGTAGGCGATGGTGAGAGATGGAGGAAAAGATAAACCGAATGGCGGAAATGGGTGTTGCAAATGATATCATTAATGGAAAAGACCAAGATGATACACCAGAAGAAGCAGTGATAGCGATGAAGAATGTGATTTTACTGATATCATTGCTGAAAAGATGGCTAAGATGAAAATAAGAAGAAAGAAAGCGGAAGCAAAGAAGAAAGTAAATGAAAAGCCTGTGCCTGAACCAGATGAGAGCGAAAGCGAAAGTGAAGAAAGTGAAGAAGAGCCGAAGCCTAAATCTAAGAAAGGAAATGGAAAGAAATAAAACATATCAGTTAATGTTTATAATCAAGCAGAGAAGCCAAGTAAGAAAGAAAAAAATAATGAAATAGATAGAGTGTTTTTAAAATTCTAATAATATACGATGGACAGCAAACATAGTCAGCAACAAGAAACTCCTGAGCAGACAGAGCGGAAAGAAAAACTTGAAGAAGTGGCCGAAATACATTTTCAATCAAAGCCAGCTAAGATATGGAACACGATAACATCACCAGAAGCAAAACCACTAAGTCAAGTATTTATTGATTTAATGGATATGTCAAAGGTTGCAACAAAGAAAGGTAATGCTAACTATAATTTTGGATTAGTTGCTATTGATGTATATAGCCGTCGTGGGTGGATTGAGCCAGTCAAAAATAAAACAACTGGTTATGTCTTAGAAGGGTTAAAAAAAATATTTACCAAAAAAGTTCCTGAAAGAATTACTTCAGATAATGGTGGCGAATTCAAAGGACAAGTGGCAGAATATTTCAGACAAAATAATATTGAACATAGGACTGTCCAAGTAGGCGATCACAGAACAATGGGTATAATTGATAGGTTTATTAGAACAATACGAAATGAATTAAACTTAATATGGGAATTTAATGAAAATTTTCAATGGGTTCCTATTATTCATGAGGTTGTTGATGCTTATAATGAAACATACAAAAACAGCAAGGGTTTGGACTTCTTGTCTTAGCCACTTTGGGAATTCTGAAAAAGTCGCAGAACGAAAAAGCACAAGGAAAAACATTTTACTCAATTGCGATAAAAAGGCAATTTTTGTGTGTCAGCAAACGAGGAATTTTCTGGAGAAAAATCCAGACGGGAAAAAAGTGGAAAAAATAAGGCTGGCAGGACAAATTGGCAATAGATAATGAAATTTTGGAATTTTTCAAAAACTATTTTTTTCTTGCCGACGCCACGACCCCAGCGCACTAGTGCGTTGGTGCAGTGGTGCAGAATTTGATAATGAGTGAAAGTCTTATCACGAAAGGAGACAGGACGAAGGAGGATTGGCTAGAGATTTATGAGACAAATAGACGAGGGAGAGACCAACTGAAGAAAGACAAGATAATAAGCCAAGAAAGAGTAAATAAAATTGACAGGGAAATTGATTTGTTAATTGAAAAAAAACAACGAGACTTGGTAAAGTTGTCCGCCATTGATATTATGCTAAAAAGACTTGACAAAGAGAGCAACAACATTGAAATTGACAGATTTGCACGACAAAAGAGAAGACTTAAGCAGGTAAAAAAAGAAAAAGAACTGAAATTATTTTATAGTTGGAGGAAAGAAAATAGAAAAGAATTTGGATTTGAGGTTCAGAATAAAATTTTGACGGAATTGATATAGAGGGGCTTACATTCAATAAATCCATCATAAAATACATTGCTTACGACAAACAAAATGAAAGCAATGTAATGAGGGTTGAAAGTCAAAATGATTTGTTGGCAAATGTAAGAAATAATTTAGATTTTTAAAAGAGTGGTCATGACCACTAACTCCTTTTGCGTATAGGAGTATAAACTAGTGCGCATTCAATTTTTAAAAAAATTGGGCAAAAGCCCTCTTCATTTCAAATGAATTTTATCTACCATACTTGTTTGTGTGTGGTAGGCTAAGAATACTGGAGAAGACTTCAAAAAGGTAATTTAATAATAATTATTTAAAGGTAGCCGTTTTTCTTTCTTTTGTCTGTCTGTATTTGTTATAAATAGGTAGAGTAAATAACGAATAACGGCTCTTAGTGTGGTTTCTGTAGAGAAACTGCACTGAAAAAGTGTGCCGAAGTGGCCCCCTATACTACTTCATGAGCAATTAGCTCGTTACCTTGACGCCAGAAACTGAAAGTATTTAAATTAAGGTACCCTTCCAACATGATAACTGACATCCCGTCTAGTTTAGCTACCGGCTTACCGTGCAAAAAACTCTCTAGTACTCCACACTCAGCTGTGTTAAGCTTTTCCCAGCGGTACGATTGGATTCGTTTTTCATCAACCAGACTCTGGAGATAGAGTTTGATGAAAGTTCGATTAACCCATTCCTTCTCTGGCTTTACACCTACATTACCAGTACTCAACAGTGATGATGTTTGTGTCAATGGTTGAGTTAATTCATGAGCTAACTTTGGGATCATGTCCCGCACGTTGTCAGCTGTAGAAAGCAAGTTTTGATCTTCAGCAGATAAATCGTCTTCAGATTTACCTTACTTTCCTTGTTTGATAAACAGTGCTTGCGCCATTGCTGCAAGTAGAGAACGAAGATTACACATCTGTTCCAATGATTTTCTGATTCTATTTTCATCATGTTGCTTCATGATTGCTGCCGCAGTCTCATTTTTGATTTTTTTTTCTTTTCCTTGTCTTGTGAGAACGATTTGATCGTCTTCTGCGGCTGTGCTGTTTTCCTTCTCCATGTATCTAATGTTAACACAATATGTCAAAATTGACAAAACTATCTTAGCTGTTTAACTTACAAAACAAGCAGCAGACTCTGTCGATCAAACATAGTGGGAACATGCAATCCAGAAAAGAAACTAGCACACAAACATAGCGTACAAATATGAAGCAAGCTAAAGCAGCTCCTAGTCACCCAAACTTTGCAAGTAAGTAAGTTGAAATCGTAATTCTAAGTAAACACAACTGATCACTGCAAGCAAATCTTTACAAACAATGTGCATAATCAAGTAAGTCATCTAATAATAATAACAATAATAATAATAATAATAATAATAATAATAATAATAATAATAATAATAATAATAATAATAATAATAATAATAATAATAATAATAATAATAACAATAATAATAATAATAATAACAATAATAGTGCTTCTCTGTCAATGGCTGATGCATTTCTGCACATGCGCCTCCATCGTCTCACCCGTGAGGGGAGTACGAGAATTGACGATAAGCTCTAATGAGACCCCCGCAAGGGCAGTTCCAACACTTCCAGACGGGCCGTTATGTTCAATGAAAATACTGGTCCAGACGGATCGGTATGTTCAATGAAAATACTGGTGGCACCGACGGGAATCGAACTGGCGACAGGGCCCAGATGGTAGAACTTGACCACTGGGCTATCACGGTGTCCAAATAACAATAATAATAATAATAATAATAATAATAATAATAATAATAATAATAATAATAATAATAATAATAATAGTAATAATAGTAATAACAATAATAATAATAATAATAATAATAATAATAATAATAATAATAATAATAGTGTATCTCCTGCCAATTGCTGAGCCAAAAGGCCATGTGCATCCAGTCCTCCATTCCATAAGGAAAGTCTCCACACCAATCGGTGGAATAAAGGAAGTGACGGCATAGAACATTACTCTAGGAGCTTTATACCAATCAGCCCATGGAAAGGACCGATGGCCTATGTACTCCCTAAATAATAATAATAATAATAATAATAATAATAATAATTGTAATAGCTGGTGCGAAATATTTACGTTCTGATAAGATAGCTCGCTACTCAAACTCCTTGTACCTTTGCGTGTTGAGTTTGCAACAAAAAATACTGCACCTGGACACAAAGCCTCACTTGTTTGTTGTTGGTTGGATGTGTCTGTGTCAAATCTAATAGTAATAATAATAGTAATAATAATAATAATAATAATAATAATAATAATAATAATAATAATAATAATAATAATAATAATAATAATAATAATAATTACTATATCTGAGGCGTACTGATGCAGCTAATGGCATATCCTCAACGGACATAAGCCTCCAATACCCTTGTTCGAGGTCCTCCACCCCCCCGTGTCAGTCTCTCGCCTGATGATCGGGGCCACCGATGGAGCTCCTGAGGGCAAGACTGCACTAAGCCGAGGTTATTCCGCAGTCCCAGCAACCTCTTGCAAGACGTCACCGAATGTGCAAGTGCATACACCAAGCGCGGTTGCTAGAGCTGCCTCGAAACCCCACCCATAACAATCTGGTGTCTGCTGGGTCCTGGGCTATCAACCAGCATATGCGGAGTTTAAGATCTTTTACGCGCGCAACGACCCTCCTCCCCAGCATCTACCACCAAAGGGTTATGAGTTGGCGTCACAGTTTAACAATAATAATAATAATAATAATAATAATAATAATAATAATAATAATAATAATAATAATAATAATAATAATAATAATAATAATAATAATAATAATAATAATAATAATAATAATAATAATAATAATAGTGCTTCTCTGTCAATGGCTGATGCATTTCTGCACATGCGCCTCCATCGTCTCACCCGTGAGGGGAGTACGAAGAATTGACGATAGGCTGTAATGACACCCCCGCAAGGGCAGTTCCAACACTTCCAGACGGACCGGTATGTTCAATGAAAATACTGGTCCAGACGGACCGGTATGTTCAATGAAAATACTGGTGGCACCGACGGGAATCGAACTGGCGACAGGGCCCAGATGGTAGAACTTGACCACTGGGCTATCACGGTGTCCAAAATAATAATAATAATAATAATAATAATAATAATAATAATAATAATAATAATAATAATAATAATAATAATAATAATAATAATAATAATAATAAGTTATATTAAACTGGGATAACTATTGTGAAGTCTTCCACCGCCAACCTCGCCTTCAATATCATTAATGGCTTTGACTCTCTTAGTAAAAAATAGTTGGATGGATGGATGGATGGATGAATGGATGGATGAATGGATGGATGAATGGATGGATGGATGATGGATGATAACCCCCCCCCCCCCCCCCCCCCCCTTGCTAGCTTTACAGTCGACTGTGAAAATAGATAGATGGAAAGATAGATAGATAGATCGATAGATCGATAGATAGATAGATAGATAGAATCGGTTGGGAGGTGCGGATGCTCTGTGTAGGTCGTTGTGAGAGGGGTTGGTTCCATCGATTGTGCTCTCGGAGTTTCCGAGGGAGATGGCAGTAAGGGGAGAGCTGGAGTGTGTTTTGCGAACTGCGGATTTTATCTTATGTGTGTTGAAGGTTAGAGGGATGTGCATGACCTTCTCTTATACTAGTGTCTCAGTCGTGGATGATTTCTTGCCTTTTGATGCATTGTTTCATTTCTTTCCCTCTAAGGCATACTGATGCAGCTGATGGCACGATCCGTTTCCGGACATGAGCCTCCATGCCCTTGTTTGAGGTGCTCCATCCCCACCTAGTCAGTCTCTCGACTGATTATAGGGGCCACCGATGGAATGATAATAATAATAATAATAATAATAATAATAATAATAATAATAATAATAATAATAATAATAATAATAATAATAATAATAATAATAGTAGTAGTAGTAGTAGTAGTAGTAGTAGTAGTAGTAGTAGTAGTAATAATAATAGTGCTTCTCTGTCAATGGCTGATGCAAATCTGCACATGCGCCTCCATCGTCTCACCCGTGAGGGGAGTACGAAGAATTGACGATAGGCTCTAATGACACCCCCGCACGGGCAGTTCCAACACTTCCAGACGGACCGATATGTTCAATGAAAATACTGATGGCACCGACGGGAATAGAACTGGCGACAGGGCCCAGATGGTAGAACTTGACCACTGGGCTATCACGGTGTCCATTAATAATAATAATAATAATAAAAATAATAATAATAATAATAATAATAATGATAATGATAATAATAATAATAACAATGATAATAATAATAAATGTTACCAAATTTACACAGAACTTTGTATTTTATTAATATGTAACTTACGAAATCATTCTTCTGAATATTTTGTTTATCTAATTCGAAACATAATAATGATTATTCTGTTTCTTTCTTTAGAAATATATATGTTTTTATCAATGATATAGAGAATATTTCATAGAAATCTACATATTATAATTATTTATGTTGCAGCTACGCTACAGTTATACAAATAAATTTCCAATACAAATTAAAAAATTTGTATTTTGAAAAACTATTATAACATAAATAAAAATGAAAACAAATCATAAGATTCAAAACTAATCAAAAAAATTATTATCAATATTGTTTTTGAAATTCTGATTCTAAATAAGCAAGTTTAATTATATAAAAAATTATATATATGTATATATTTGTATATATATATACATATATATATATATATATATTGTTTAGTTTTTCTTACTAGTCATTGTTATAATATATCCACATTGTCGGATGATTTTGCTAAATAAAACTTTTCACCACAACTACCACAATGTGATTTCAGCTAATACACAATGTCAATGGCGATACGATATGATCACCATTATAATATTAAGATATCCGAACCAGTCACCGGAGATGACAAAAAGACTCCCTATTGATAAACACTAGGCTAACTGGGTAGCCTTTATTCCATATTATTATCATTATTATTATTATTATTATTATTATTATTATTATTATTATTATTATTATTATTAGTATATGAGAATTATGATTATTATGATTATGATTATTATGATTATTATGATTATTATTATTATTACTCTTATCAAATTTGATTAAATATTATTAAATATTATTAAAATTATTAAAATTATTATTGTTATTATTATTATTATTATTATTATTATTATTATTATTATTATTATTATTATTATTTTTATCATTATCATTGTCATTATTATTATTATCATTATTATTATTATTATTATTATTATATTATTATTATTATTATTATTGTTATTATTATTATTATTATTATTATTATTATTATCATAACTATTATTATTATTAACATTATTATTATTATTATTAACATTATTATTATTATTATTATTATTATTACTATTATTATATTATTATTATATTATTATTATTTTAAAATCACTATCTATACATTCAGAATAAGAAGGGAAAATTTTCAAATAAAAATTCATCTGATTATTCAAGATATTTATTTTTCCAGGATCATATATTATTTCAATACTATGTACAAATTTTTTAAATTATTTATTCCATGAATTTTGAAATCAGAAATAGTATTGAATGTGAAGATCATAATATCTATTTTGATAATATTTTTCATTATATATCAGACATATACTATTTATTTCTCAAATTCAGTAATATTTGTTTAAAAAAGATTTTGAAAAGTGTACCTCTGTCCTATATATAAATATATAATATACATATATCATATATATATATAATCATTAGATAATGATATGCTTTTTTTTTTTTTTTTTTTTTTTTTTTTTTTTTTTTCTTTCAGTTTTTTTTTTTGTATTCTAAAAGAACCAAATTAGATTATGTTTGTTGCTTTATATTGTATCTTTGTTTTCTCAAACCCCCCCCCCCCCTTTTTTTTTTGAATCAATAATACATCAACATTGCACACAAGTACATAAGTTTCGTGCATGGTATACTTCTAATAATTATATACCCAAGTGTAACATGTATAGTCAAGACAACTTGGGATAAATTTTTAGTGATGTCAATAGAAATTCTGCTGGAACAACAAATTTATATTATCACTGGTGACTGAGATAATGAATAAGAACTGACTTTCGTTTTTCACAACCTTGGAGAAAGCTACATCAAGTGTTTTCATAGAGGAAATGAAACAGAAGAAATCCGGACCTAGACAACTGGATCATGTTCGGGCTCTTTCAATCAACATTTGACTTACAAAATGCTAAGCACGTCCTGAGCTTTTACACGATAAATTCAGCATTGCCATGATACTATGATACGTACATAAAGTCAGCACCGTCATACGTTAGACAGCATAGATTCAGCATGGTCACAAAGTTAACTATTTTCATTGAGGGTCTTGAATCACCACATAAAACGAGCAATCGAGCCATCGGCCCACCTGTATGTATGTATGTATGCATGTGTGTGCGCACGTACGTACGTACGTATGTATGTATGTATGTATGTATGTCTGTATGTCTGTCTGTATGTGTGCATGGATGTATGTATGTACGTATGTATATATGTATGTATATATGTATGCATGTATGTATGTACGTATGTATGTATGTATGTATGTATGCACGCATGTATGGACGTATGTATGTACCAGAAAGGCCGAAGGCAGAACATGTATACAGTAAAAAAATTAACAAGAGCGCCACCTGAACGGGGACACAATCTATGTATGTATGTATGTATGTGTGTATGTATGTATGTATGCATGTATGTATGTATGCATGCATGTATGTATGTATGTATATATGTATGTATGTGTATGTAATGTATGTAGTGTGTATGTATGTGATGCATGTGATGTATGCGAAGTATATGACTGCATCAGTACGCCTCAGATATAGTATTATTATTATTATTATTATTATTATTATTATTATTATTATTATTATTATTATTATTATTATTACATGGACACCGTGATAGCCCAGTGGTCAAGTTCTACCATCTGAGCCCTGTCGCCAGTTCGATTCCCGTCGGTGCCACCAGTATTTTCATTGAACATACCGGTCTATTTCTGGACCAGTATTTTCATTGAACATACCGGCCCGTCTGGAAGTGTTGGAACTGCCCTTGCGGGGGTGTCATTAGAGCTTATCGTCAATTCTTCGTACTCCCCTCACGGGTGAGACGATGGAGGCGCATGTGCAGAAATGCATCAGCCATTGACAGAGAGGCACTATTATTATTATTATTATTATTTTGGACACCGTGATAGCCCAGTGGTCAAGTCCTACCATCTGGGCCCTGTCGCCAGTTCGATTCCCGTCGGTGCCACCAGTATTTTCATTGAACATACCGGTCCGTCTGGAAGTGTTGGAACTGCCCTTGCGGGGGTGTCATTAGAGCCTATCGTCGATTCTTCGTACTCCCCTCACGGGTGAGACGATGGAGGCGCATGTGCAGATTTGCATCAGCCATTGACAGAAGCACTATTATTATTATTATTATTATTATTATTATTATTATTATTATTATTATTATTATTATTATTGTGGCACCGCGATAGCCCAGTGGTTAAGGTCTACCATCTGGGACCTGATGTCTGCCATGTATGTAATGTATGTAGTGTATGTAAATGTATGTAGTGTATGTAGTGTATGTAATGTATTTAATGCATGCAATGTATGTGTAATGTATGTAATGTATGTAATGTATATAATATGCATGTAATGTATGTATTTTAGGTAGACTCCTTGATAATCCACACTGCCACACCAACGCTGTCACTGGCGAAGGATTAGAATATCAGAGAACAAGATTCAGTGTGCATTGCTAGTGTGTGACAGAAGAGAAAAAACATGACCATACATCATCTTTTCATAGTAATAATAATAATAATAATAATAATAATAATAATAATAATAATAATAATAATAATAGTGCTTCTCTGTCAATGGCGAATGCATTTCTGCACATGTGCCTCCATCGTCTCACCCGCGAGGGGAGTACGAAGATTTGACGATAGGCTCTACTGACACCCCCGCAAGGCAGCTCCAAGCCTTCCAGACAGACCAATACTTTCAAAGAAAATACCCTTTGAAAATACTGGCACCGACGGGAATCGAACTGGCGACAGGTCCCAGATGGTAGACCTTAACCACTGGGCTATCGCGGTGCCACAATAATAATAATAATAATAATAATAATAATAATAATAATAATAATAATAATAATAATAACCATGATAATAACCATAGTGATTCTCTGCCAATGTGCACATGTGCCTCCATCGTCTCACCCGCGAGGGGACTACGAAGATTGACCGATAGCTCTACTGACAACCCCGCAGGGCAGTTTCAAGCCTTCCAGACAGACCGATACCTTCAAAGAAATACACTTTGAAAATACTGGCACCGACGGGAATCGAACTGGCGACAGGTCCCAGATGGTATCGAACTTGACCACTGGGCTATCGCGGTGCCACGAATAATAATAATAATAATAATAATAATAATAATAATAATAATAATAATAATAATAATAATAATAATAATAATGATAATAATGATGAAAATAATAATGATAATGATAATGATGATAATAATAATAATAATAATAATAATAATAATAATAATAATAATAGTAATAGTAATAGTAATAGTAGTAGGAATAGGAATAATAATAATAACAATAATAATAATAATAATAATAATAATAATAATAACAATAATAATAATAATAGTAAAATTAGACCTGCTACGTTGAGTAGTAGCCCGGTTTGGTTGGACAGCCCGTCATGCAGCTGCAGCAGGAGGAAGGGAGTCAAGAAGTACCTACAATATAACATAGCATCATAGTACATAATGCAAGATAAGGTAACTGGACAGCCCATCATGTAGTCTTCTGTTATGTTATGTTGTGATTTGTCTACGTTATGTTAGGTTATATTATATGATGTTATGTTCTGCCATGTTATGTTATATGATGCATATTATGTTCTGTTCATATTCGACCAAAGACAATGAAAGCACAGACCTGAACTCAATCAAAGGAGCCGGCACCACAGCCTAAGGTTAGCAAAAGGGACAAACAGACAGACGCGAACACTCAGACAGTCAGTCAGAGAGTGCAATGCATTCGGAAGGATTCATTATAACCAGACCCAAAACAATCAGACATACATACATACAGACATACATACACATAGACATACACACAGACATACATACATGTATACTTAGATGAGAGTTGGGGACAGGTGAGATATACTAAATAGGACGACCTTAGCAGTTGGTATAGGAACGCAGGTAGCCAGGAACGCCAGGAAAAAAAGAAAGGAGCAAGGGAAAGATAAAGGAGCAAAGGGATGGGAAGGAAGAGAAAAGGAGGGAAGAAGGAAGGCAGGCAGGCAGGAAGGAAGCAAGACATACAAAAGAAGAAGAAAGGAAGGAAGGAATGAAGGAAGCAAGAGGGATTGAAACAGAGGAAGGTACAAACAAACTGCTGAGTTTGGTTGTTGTTTTTGTTTTTGTTGCTGTTGCTGCTGTTGTTGTTGTTGTTGTTGTTATTGTTGTTGTTGTTGTTGTTGTTGTTGTTGTTTGTTTTGTTTGTTTGTTTGTTTGTTTGTGTTTTTGTTTGTTTATTTGTTGGACAAAGAGGGGGAAGGGCAACCAGCGCTAGGCAGGCCAGGAAGTTCATCTGCCACAACACCGAACGTCTACCCGCTACCGCCCACAGAAACAAACATAAGCAAGTAAGTAAGAAACCAACAAGCAAGCAAGCGTAATGGGTGTTTATATATTCATCTGTCATAACACTAAGCGCGTACCGCCAGCCACAGAAACAAACACGAGTAAGTAAAAAAGTCAACAAGCAAGCAAGTATTGTATATATGTATGTATGTATGTTATCCATCATGCTGAAGTAAGTGCTAGGTAGTTCACACACGCATGTAAATGTATCGGACAGTCAGACATGCAGGCATGCATGCATTCACTATGTACATGTGGGCATACATGCATGTGTGTGTATCTAATATATGCGTGCCTGGACATTTCTATATATGTGTAAAGTATGTATGATTGTAATTGCAGGTATAACTTGCTGCATGCATGTAAACATGCACATATCTAGGTACTTTCTGTATTCACGCATGCCTGTTTGTATGTATACATGCAGATGTATGCATGTATGTATGTATGTATGTATGCAATGCGTAATGCGGGGTGTTGGTTTTTGTTGTTGTTGTTGGGGGGGGGGGGGCACCTAGCATTCGATACATGAACCAGAAGCCGTAGACGTAGAGGGGCGTAAGGGCAAACTTGAACCAACTAGGACGCGCCCTGTATTTGTACGTGTGTATTTACATCTATGTATGTATGCATGTATGTATATATGTATGCATGCATGCATGCACATATGGTATGTATGTAAGAGGTGTCCCAAAAGAAAATGTCCACTTTTGATTCTCTTTCTCTCTGGAAAGAGGGCCGAGATGGCTGGTTTTATTTCGCGAGCATACACTACAAACCACGTATAGTAACCTACTATTGCAAATATTCTACGGTTCACCTTCTACATCGAGATAGATAGAATGTGATTGAATGTTGCGATAGATAGAATGTGATTGAATGTTGCGAAAGTGTGGATGAATTTTGTTACCTCAACCTCGTATTCTTCGATTTCAGTCCGAAGTAGATTCAGGCAAGGATACATTTAGTGACGCATATATCTATCCATAAGCGTTCTAATGCGATACACTATGGTTCTGGTCTGTCTTGTTTGCGAGGTAAAGCACCAAAAAAAAGCTAGCATTTTTCTCACTTAAAGAGCACCAGAATCAATTTCCTTTGCTTTTCCCACATAGAGACACTGAGCTCGATCTTTACTATAATCATTCAGTGCATATGCAGAGATGCTGCTTTTGCTTCATCATCTATGTAGCACATCGAATTAGGTTGGGACAGAAAGATCAACACTGTCAGGCGGCGGACTATTTTGGGGTAGGTCACTTCTTGAGTTTGGAGATATTAGATTTCTAAGCTGGAAAGGGCTTGGGATCTGGCGGTGCAATGGCCCGCTGAACAACGAAGCCTTACCTCGGAACATCCCTCCATATGGGCACCCCGAGACATTGCTGCTCAGAAAACATCAATTTTTGGGTAAATCCCATGTTAGGGATGTCCTAAACTTTTTTTTGGGACGTTGCCCCGTTTTTATTTTCTTTCTTTATTCCCAAGAGTCGTTCAAGGGCCCGTACGTGTAGGTATGTCACACGATCACACGTCTCCTGCACTATGTGCATATGGAATAAAACCAGCTATCTCAGACTTCTTTTGATAGAAAACAAAAATCAAAAGTGATGGATTTGAAAATTCAAAAAAATGCAAGTTTCATTTGTTATCGTGGAACAAGAGCTTGAGGCCCGGGGATACCGCATGCTGTGGAACATCTTTGGGGCATACTAGGACATTCCAACTCAGGTCCGTTCTGAGACATCCCTTCGGTAAGGACGACCGAACACGAACGACATCCCATTTGCGGACGCCCAAAAGAATATTTCGGAAATTTTCCTAATTTATTCCCCTCTCCTTCTTTCGACGCAGTTCCAGGCCCCATGCCTATTGGTTAGATCACTAACACACGAGACCTGGAGTGAATGCACGTTGTAATAAAACCAGCCATCTCGGCCTTCTTCCCAGAAAGAAAGAGAAAAGTGGGCATTATCTTTTGACACCTCTTATGTATGTATGTATGTATGTATGTATTTATGTATGTACGTATGCATGCCTGCACATAAGTATATATGTATAGATATATATGTGCAGGGGCGTGAGGGCGAACATGAGCGCCTTACGTTTTGTTAGTATGTGTATACATGTTGCATGTATGTATATAGTAGGGTGCTACCGGAAAGTGTTCCGCAGGTAGAAGATGTAGTGGCGGATGTATGTAGTAATGTAGGTATGTAGGTATGTAGGTAGGTATGAAGGTATGTAGGTATGTAGAAGATACCGAAATGCTTTCCACAGGTAGAAGGTGTAGTGGCGGTTGTCGGCGAGCAGGAAGGGATGAGAGTAGCTAGACGAGAGAGAGCGAGAGAGAGAGAGAGAGAGAGAGAGATAGATAGATAGATAGATAGATAGATAGATAGATAGATAGATAGATAGATAGATAGATATATAGATAGATAGATAGATAGATAGAGAGAAAGAGAGAGAGAAAGAGAGAGAGATAGATAGATAGATAGATAGATAGACAGATAGATAGATAGATAATAGATAGATAGATAGATAGATAGATAGATATAGATAGATAGA
>WBZZ01001351.1:97500-100000 GCA_019918135.1 Paulinella micropora
CTGGTCTGTCCACTTCTATTTCTATCCAATCGCGATAAATAGATATATGATACTTAGATACACAACCGTGAGACGAGCGTGAATGTAACTTGTTTGTTTGTAATAATGTGATGTAACGTAGTCTAATGTAAATTTAAATGTAAATGTAAATGTAAATGTAATGTATGTCATGTAGTATAATGCAATGTAATGTAATGTAATGTAATGTAATCTAATGTAATCTAATGTAATGTAATGTAATGTAATGTCATGTAATCTAATGATATGTAATGTAATATGTAATGCAATATAATGCAGTGTAATGTGTAATGTAATGTAATGTAATGTGATGTAATGTAATGTAATGTAATGGAATGGAATGGAATGAATGGAATGGAACGTAACGTAACGCTAACGTAACCTAACGTAATGTCACGTCACGTCATGTCACTTCTGTCACGTCACGTCATGTCATGTCTTGTCATGTCTTGTCATGTCATGTCGTGTCATGTCATGTTATGTCATGTCATGTAATCCCAGTGTGCCGTTCTCTCGGTCGATCGGGGGTTGATGGGATGCCGGCTGCTTCTGATGCTACTGCTACTACTACTACTACTACTACTACTACTACTACTACTACTACTACTACTACTACTACTACTACTACTACTACTACTACTACTACTACTACTACTACTACTACTACTACTTACTACATACTACTACTACATACTACTAGTACATACTACTACTACATACTACTATTACATACTACTACTACATACTACTACTACATACTACTACTACATACTACTACTACATACTACTACTACATCCTACTACTACATACTACTACTACATACTACTACTACATACTACTACTACATACTACTACTACATACTACTACTACATACTACTACATACTACTACTACATACTACTACTACGTACTACTACTACATACTACTACATACTACTACTACATACTACTACATACTACTACTACATACTACTACTACATACTACTACTACTACATACTACTACTACATACTACTACTACATACTACTACTACATACTACTACTACTACTACATACTACTACTACATACTACTACTACATACTACTACTACATACTACTACTACATACTACTACTACTACATACTACTACTACATACTACTACTACATACTACTACTACATACTACTACTACATACTACTACTACATACTACTACTACATACTACTACTACATACTACTACTACATACTACTACTACATACTACTACTACATACTACTACTACATACTACTACTACATACTACTACTACATACTACTACTACATACTACTACTACATACTACTACTACATACTACTACTACATACTACTACTACATACTACTACTACATACTACTACTACATACTACTACTACATACTACTACTACATACTACTACTACATACTACTACTACTACATACTACTACTACATACTACTACTACATACTACTACTACATACTACTACTACATACTACTACTACTACTACTACTACTACATACTACTACTACATACTACTACTACATACTACTACTACATACTACTACTACATACTACTACTACATACTACTACTACATACTACTACTACATACTACTACTACATACTACTACTATTACTACTACTATTACTACTACTACTACTACTACTACTACTACTACTACTACTACTACTACTACTACTATACTACTACCACTACTACTACTACTACTACTACTACTACTACTACTACTACTACTACTACTACTACTACTACTACTACTATTACCACTACCACTACTACTACTACTACTACTACTACTACTACTACTACTTCTACTACTACTACTACTACATACTACTACTATTACTACTACTACTACTACTACTACTACTGCTGCTGCTGCTGCTGCTGCTGCTGCTGTTGCTGCTGCTGCTACTGCTACTGCTACTTCTGCTGCTACCACTGCTACCGCTACCACCACCACCACCACCACCAACACCACCACTACTACTACTACTACTACTACTACTACTACTACTACTACTACTACTACTACTACTATTACTATTACTACTTCTACTACTACTACTGCTGCTGCTGCAACTGACATGTAATGTAATCTAAATGTAATGTGGCCAGTGTAGGCTGTTCAGATGAGTGTGCTCAAGAAGCTGGAGGAGCTGCGCATGCAAAAGGAGTCCTCGCACCTCGATCAAGGTGCTTTTGGGCTGGACACAGACTCTGACGAGGAGGACACACCGTCTAGCCGGCCCGCGGAGCAGAAGCAGAAGCCGGCCAGTCTGTTCGCAGACGAGGAGGAGGAGGAGCCGGAAGAGGTTGAAGACATAGGCCGTGGCGGCCAAAAGAGCAGCTCGAGGCGGAGCAAAGGCAAGCGGCAGAAGCAGAAACGCGGGCGGCGCACCGGCACGCAGGAACAAGTCGAGAAAGCTAAGCCGAGTAGTCCTCCTGCAGGTAAAAACG
>WBZZ01001351.1:105000-107500 GCA_019918135.1 Paulinella micropora
TATTATTATTAGGCATGGAGCAGAGACTGCCTTGTATCCCAATCTCTTGCTCTCCGCCGCTTTGGCTGCGTGGCATCTAGAAGCCAAAGGTATTTCTTTCTTGTGACATACATACATTTTTAATTTATTTATCCCAACCTCTTTCCGCCGCGCTTGCAACCTGGCATCTAGAAGCCAAAGGTCTCTCTTTCTTTCTTTCTTTCTTTCTTTCTTTCTTTCTTTCTCTCTTTTATACATGCATGCATACATACATTCTCTATGGTTGATTAGGGTCTAGTTCGTTACCTGCTAGCAGTGATGCTCTGCTGCGGCGTGCATGCCTGCTCGTACCCGAGGTACTACTACTACTACTACTACTACTACTACTACTACTACTACTACTACTACTACTACTACTACTACTACTACTACTACTACTACTAATATTACTACTACTACTACCACTACTACTACCACTACTACTGGTACTACTACTACTACTACTACTACTACTACTACTACTACTACTACTACTACTACTACTACTACTACTACTACGACTACTGCTGCTGCTGCTCTACTACTACTACTACTACTACTACTACTACTACTACTACTACTACTACTGCTACTACTACCTAGGTGTTTACCCCTTTGCTGAACGTGGTGGGCGAACGCGAGGCCAGCGGCGAAGTGTGGCGAGCGCTCTTGCCCAGGTACCTGTCTATCTATCTATCTATCTATCTATCTATCTATCTATCTATCTATCTATCTATCTATCTTCTATCGATCTATCGATCTATCTATCTATCTATCTATCTATCTATCTATCTATCTATCTATCTATCTATCTATCTATCTATCTATCTATCTATCTATCTATCTATCTATCTATCTATCTATCTATGTCCTGAGGCCTGGCGGCGGCATCCATCCATCTATCTATCTATCTATCTATCTATCTATCTATCTATCTATCTATCTATCTATCTATCTATCTATCTACGGGAACCTGGAGGTAGTAGCCTCTGCCATTGTTGTGAGTTTTTTAATGACGGCTTCACAACGGTCTGAGCACTAGCGTCGAAGGAGAACGATGAAATCAAAGCTGCATGACTTTTATCGGTCACCTCCACAAAATGTGGTAAGGTTACCGATAAAACTACAAATGCGGCGCGCCAAATATGACGTGTTTTGCGGGCTCGCCGGCCCGGTTCGCCCGCAAAACATGTCAAATTTGTGGCTAGCCGCATAATATACTATTTTAATGTCTGCAGTAATGATTGACAAGTAAGGCACGATGACAATTTGTTTTTTGTTTTGGGGGGGGGGGGGGGGGTGGGGGGACTAAAAATCATTTTCGCTGAATTTTACTGCATTTGCGATCATTTTTCTGCCATGATATCCGTCTAGATAGATAGATAGATAGATAGATAGATAGATAGATAGATAGATAGATGGATAGATAAATAGTTAGTTAGTTAGTTAGATAGATAGATAGATAGATAGATAGATAGATAGATAGATAGATAGATAGATAGATAGATAGATAGATAGGTACCGCCCCACACCATCGCTCAACGTGTCTGCCTCCTTTGCCCAGGTTATTAGCACTGCACACAGCGCACCCGCTGGCGGAGAAGTTGGCCGCCATCTACGTGGAACGCTCTGCCATACTGTGGAAGGTAATGTAATATAATGTAATATAATGTAATGTAATGTAATGTAATGTAATGTAATGTAATGTAATGTAGTGTAGTGTAGTGTAATGTAGTGTAGTGTAATGTAATGAAATGTAATGTAATGTAATGTAATGTAATGTAATGTAATGTAATGTACTGTACTGTAATGTAATGTAATTTAATGTAACGTAGTGTAATGTAATGTAGTGTAGTGTAATATAATGTAGTGTAATGTAGTGTAATGTAGTGTAATGTAGTGTAATGTAATGTAATGTAATCCAATCTAATCCAATCCAATCTAATCTAATCTAATCTAATCTAATCTAATCTAATCTAATCTAATCTAATCTAATCTAATGTGATGTAATGAAGTGTGTGTTAATTTGTTAATTTAATGCAACGTAATGTAAATGTAATGTGATGTAATGCAAGGTAATGTTAATGTATGTAATGTAATGTCCCGACGGAAATGAAAAAATCTATGTCATGTCATGTACTGACTGTAAAGTGTGATTTATCATAATGTGACGTAACGTAACGAAACGTAACGTAACGCAACGAAACGCAACGAAACGCAACGTAACGTAACGTAACGTAATGTAACGAAACGTAACGAAACGTAACGTAACGTAACGTAACGTAGGCCAAGGGCGTGCTGGAGTGGCTGCGGGCTGTGGGCTCTATCTATCTATCTATCTATCTATCTATCTATCTATCTATCTATCTATCCCTGGAGACGGTCTCTGCCACTGGCAACTCAGCCTAGGGTTCAGATCTAACAATCTCCTACAATGACGATTTTGTGTCCGCCGTTAATCGCGCGCAGCGCAAGGGCTAAA
>WBZZ01001351.1:125000-127500 GCA_019918135.1 Paulinella micropora
TTACCGGTAGCCCACATTTTGTGGAGGTGACCGATAAAAACATACATACAGCACGTTCTTAAACAAATCGGTACCGAAATCTTGCGATAGAAGAACAACAAATGAACAAACAAACGAACAAACACACCTATCCAACTAACCAAACAAACAAACAAACAAAACAATCTCCCTCCCTCCCTTCCCCCCCCCCCCCTCACCAAGAAGAAGAAGAAGAAGAAGGAGAAGAAGAAGAAGAAGAAGAAGAAGAAGAAGAAGACACCGTCTTAAACGAAGCTGTGATGAAGTCTTCTATTAAAAGGGACAACAACAACAACAACAACAACAACAACAACAGCAGCAGCAACAAACAAACAAACAAACAAACAAACAAACAAACAAACAAACACAAAGCACCTTCTTCAAGAAGCGTTGCCGAAGTCTTCTGATACGAGAAACAAGAACAATAACAATAACAATAACAATAACAATAACAACAAACAAACAAACCAAAACAAGCCAAACCAACCAAACCAAACCTAACAAAGAAAAGAAGAAGAAGAAGAAGAAGAAGAAGAAGAAGAGGGAAGGAAGGAAGGAAGGAAGGAAGGAAAGAAGGAAAGAAAGAAAGAAAGAAGGAAACAAAGAAAGAAACAAAGAAAGAGAGAGAGAGAGAAAGAAAGAAAGAAAGAAAGAAAGAAAGAAAAAACACCTTCTTGAACGACGCTGTGCTGAAGTCTTCCGACAAGAGGAACAAGAGATTACCACCTTGCCTCTCGTCCGACACTGCACATAGACGCAACAAGACATGTGTGTATGTATGCATGTAGGTAGGTAGATAGGTAGGTAGATAGGTAGGTAGGTAGGTAGGTGGGTAGGTAGGTAGGTAGGTAGGTAGGTAGGTAGGTAGGTAGGTATGAAACCATCTGTGGACACAAGCATTTGTTGAGAACGAAATCATTGTGCACTGTACTTACAGACTAGGATCATCTCCAATAGAATAGTGTGGGATACACTGAAAATAAAATAGGCGGGTGAACCTTCATCGTAGGGCACGTCGTAGCTGACTCTTCTGCATACAACAACAGGCCGGCATGATAGGATACAAAAAGAATACTACTACTACTACTACTACTATTACTACTACTACTACTACTACTACTACTACTACTACTACTACTACTACTACTACTACTAATAATAATAATAATAATAATTATAATAATAATAATAATACTATTTACTATATCTGAGGCGTACTGATGCAGCTAATGGCATATCCTCAACGGACATAAGCCTCCAATACCCTTGTTCGAGGTCCTCCACCCCCCCGTGTCAGTCTCTCGCCTGATGATCGGGGCCACCGATGGAGCTCCTGAGGGCAAGACTGCACTAAGCCGAGGTTATTCCGCAGTCCCAGCAACCTCTTGCAAGACGTCACCGAATGTGCAAGTGCATACACCAAGCGCGGTTGCTAGAGCTGCCTCGAAACCCCACCCATAACAATCTGGTGTCTGCTGGGTCCTGGGCTATCAACAAGCATATGCGGAGTTTAAGATCTTTTACGCGCGCAACGACCCTCCTCCCCAGCATCTACCACCAAAGGGTTATGAGTTGGCGTCACAGTTTAACGCCTTGAGGCCATTGGGCTGGAACTCTGTTTAGCAAGTGTGACTAGGTTTTTTTCATCGGGATTTCCCTCAAATATGTCACAGTCAACACTCCAAGGCAGATTTACTATATCTGAGGCGTACTGATGCAGCTAATGGCATATCCTCAACGGACATAAGCCTCCAATACCCTTGTTCGAGGTCCTCCACCCCCCCGTGTCAGTCTCTCGCCTGATGATCGGGGCCACCGATGGAGCTCCTGAGGGCAAGACTGCACTAAGCCGAGGTTATTCCGCAGTCCCAGCAACCTCTTGCAAGACGTCACCGAATGTGCAAGTGCATACACCAAGCGCGGTTGCTAGAGCTGCCTCGAAACCCCACCCATAACAATCTGGTGTCTGCTGGGTCCTGGGCTATCAACAAGCATATGCGGAGTTTAAGATCTTTTACGCGCGCAACGACCCTCCTCCCCAGCATCTACCACCAAAGGGTTATGAGTTGGCGTCACAGTTTAACGCCTTGAGGCCATTGGGCTGGAACTCTGTTTAGCAAGTGTGACTAGGTTTTTTCATCGGGAAATAATAATAATAATAATAATGATAATTAGGGGCTGCGCCAACACCTCAAAGGATGGTTTGCGGTATGCTTCGCGCCCCCCCCCCCCCCCCCCCCTTCTTCCCAAGGTTGCTTTTCCTCTCATTCGCACATGCACAACTTTTACAGCCTTGGAGCATTTTCAGCCATTCATTTTTGTGCCCGCAAATTCGCTTCGGGTACGTACAACTGCGGGGCTGGGGTTCCAGGGGGGGAGGGCCCCCCGGACCCAACCTTTCCACAGTCGACAGGGTACGTTCAATTGCCGGAGGTAAACGGCGTAAACCATTCCGGCACACCTCTTGGAGCCTTGGAGCATT
>WBZZ01001352.1:7500-30000 GCA_019918135.1 Paulinella micropora
GTAATATAATACAATATATAATATAATATAATATAATATTATATATATGTATAGGTTGTGTGTGCTTCCGGGAAGGGGGTAAAAGACCGGTTGAGAAATGACAGCAGGCTCCTTGTTGGTAGCTGCGTGTTCTGCTAACCCCGTGATGGGGTTGTTCGCATTGATCTCAGGGACCAAAGGGTTTTGGTGGTATTATATTATATATAATATAATATAATATAATATAATATAATATAATATAATATAATATAATATAATATAAAATGTAATATAATATAATATATAAAAAAATAATATAATACAATGTAATATAATATAATGTAATACAATACAATATATAATGTAATATAATATAATGTAATATAATACAATATATAATATAATATAATATTATATATATGTATGTATAGGTTGTGTGTGCTTCCGGGAAGGGGGTAAAAGACCGGTTGAGAAATGACAGCAGGCTCCTTGTTGGTAGCTGCGTGTTCTGCTAACCCCGTGATGGGGGTGTTCGCATTGATCTCAGGGACCAAAGGGTTTTGGTGGTGGTGGTGGTTGTGGTGGACAGGAGGAACGAAGGAGGCGGAGACCAGGTGGCCTTGCCGGGCCACAGCTGTGAGGAGGCTTAGAGTCAAGAATGTTCTCAACAAAGTCCTTCTCAAAGATACTGTCATTTGTGCTGGCTTTTTTGCTTTCGCTCACAAACTAGACTCAAACTAACACAGGCAAGTCGGTGGAGTCTACGATCCACCGGAGAGAGAGCAGAGAACCCTGTTAATGTCTGAATATCAACTTGTTGCATGGAGTTAGAAGCAACAACATGGAGTTGACAGAAATATTTTTCGTTAGCGCACTTATTGTGGCAATTTCTCCCATATCGTTATTAAACCGCGAAGTGACTAGGAAAGAAAGGAACATGGTCAACCTCATTTCCTTTGATTCTTACTTGCTTCAGAGTTTCCAATGCATGATTTGACACGAAGCAGTTCTTTTTTAGCCGCAGAAACTGACGCCGAAGAGTAGTATAGGGTGCCACTTCGGCACACTTTTTCAATACACACCCCCCAGGGACACACCCCGGCCGGCCCGCACGGGACAAAATGGCAATAGAATTTAATATTTAAAATAATACCGTTAAAATATAAAGACACATACCAGACAGGATGACAAACGACGACACTGAAAAAAAGTCAAGTCGCAGGTTTACGATTTCAAAAGGATGTATTATGATAAAGAATAATGAAAAGAGGCCGATGGTAAAAGTTCAATGGAGAGAAGGAGGTAAAACGATGTTTAAGAGTTTTACTATTGGAAAACGAAGAACCCAAGAACAAGCAATGGAAGAAGCAAAGAAATACCACGAGGAAAAAGTAAAACCAAAGTATGATGAATGGAAAGTTAATTATGATAAGGAAACAAAAGAAATCAAAAAAGAAAAGAAAAGGAATTGGAAGAAGACTCCTTTCAAGTGCGAATGCGGAGCTAAAATAAATAGAAGTAGCAAAGCAAGACATATGAAATCAAGCATACACACAGAAAAAATTTCTTCTAAACAAAACGAAGGGGTAATATATAAGGATACACAGGGGAACAAACAAGTGGCACAAGATGACAGAAAACAAACGACGATACAAATGTGAATGTGGTTCTGAAATTGATATCGCTGAACACCGAAAGCGGATTCATTTCAGCTCAAAAAAACATAAAAGATTTCTTGAAAAACAAGAAGAAGAAAAGAAGGAAAAAGAAGAATGGGAAAGAATGATTGAAAATATTAATAAAAGACGAGACGATGATGATGACTGGTGTAATTTCTGTCATTACCGTGAATATAACTGTCATTGCGAACTAATTTCAATATAATGATATTAATAATAATAATTTTTTTTCGGCCCCGCCAGCCCCGCCCGCCCTGCCAGCACCGCCCGCCCCGCTCTAATTTCCATCTAAACACAGGGCCCCCCGTATATATAGACACGGGGAGCACACGGCGGACCACGGCGGGGGCAGACGATTGATATAATTATTTAATTTCCACAAAAAATGTATCAACTAATATATAAGATACGTTTTGCAAACGTAGCTTTGCAATGGAGACACACACTTACAACGGTAAGACGTATAGGTTGGACAAATTTAGGGAACAAAAAATTAATTATGAAATCAAAAGGGTCAGGGGGCGCGATGTGCTATACATAATACCGCAGACGAGAAAGTATAAGGTGGATACGACAACGGCCCAGAATTACTTGAACCGAGTAAGAGGTGCTGTTTACTTTGAGGAACAGAAACAAGGTATTCCAGTAGCACCACCATTACCTCCTCAGTTTGAGGCGAAAGTGTTTGAAGCGAAAGTGAGAGAAAGAAAAGAACGTGTGAAAGACCTAATGCGGTATGCTAACTACGAAATCAAACACGTAGATAGAAAGAAGCACGTGCTGGGTGTTAATGAAAGCCTGTATTGGGTTAGGATTAGAGGCAACTTCACTTCTTTCAGTATGGACGATGTTTTGCGTTTCATTGAGATAATAATGAACGACTTTATCAAAAGACAGAAACAGGGAAGTATGGTCAGTGTAAGTATCAAGTTTGTAGATTACTATGGAGCAGTATCTACAAAGTTGAAAAAGCTTAACGAGATTTCTGTCGGCGAAGTTTTGGAAAGACTGTCAGCACTATTTCAAAGCAACGAAAGCCTTTATACAGATGAAAAGGGAACTAATATGGATAAGTTTAGGTTCGTTTTGAAATCTGTTGAAATGCCGACGGGCGGAACGAGGCTTTAAATAATCAATAAGTTAGATGTGTATAAAAAGAGAGGGGTAATTAAAATTAATAATACAGACAACATATGCTTAGCCAGAGCAATTGTTGTAGTAAAAGCAAAAATTGAAAAACACAATAAATACAAGACAATATTAATGGGACGAAAGATACAGGAGGAGATGGCTTTGAAACTACACGAAGAAGCGAATGTCATTCAGGATGTGTGCGGTATTCCTGAAATTAAAACTTTTGCTAACCACATTAAATACAATCTGGTTATCGTTGAATTCCCTGATAAGATAGTTTATGACACAGACTTAAAGGACGAGAAAGGCGAGCGACTTACGAACCTTTACATACTTAAGACTGAGAACCACTACGATGCTATAACTAATATGAAGTCTATGGTAGGTAAAAAGAACTTCTATGAGTTATGCCTAAGAGGTTATATGGAAAGACATTCCTGCGAAACCACTTGTAATATCTGCGAGACCAAAGACTGTAAGGGTATTAACGATAAAAAAAGCAATTGGACTGATTGCTATTCGTGTAACAGAAAGTTTCCAAACACTGTATGTTTCAACAACCACAAGAGAACGAACTGCGATATCAAAGCTAAATGTCTTTCGTGCGGACTTAATTACAGGAAGAAAGATTGCAAAGCTACGCTTGCAAAAGCGTACGAGCACAAATGCGGTTATGCGAAATGTCGTAATTGTAAGGAGCTCAAACCACTTGAACACCAATGCGAAATCGTGAAAAAAGACATTCTACCTTTTTCAGAGAAATACATATTCTTTGATTTTGAGGCGACACAGGATACTGGTGAGCACATAGTCAATCATTCGGAAAGTCAGTATTACGATGCTAAGGAACCACCAGTTATCCATAAGAACATTGATGATTTCTGTAAGTGGGCTTTTGAATTTAAGCACAACGGCTTTACATTTATTGCTCATAACAGTCGCGGTTATGATTGTCAGTTTATTCTTAAATGGTTAGTGGATAAGGGACAGGCTCCATTCGTCATTTATCAAGGCGGTAAGATAATGATGATGACTTTGAAGAAATACCGCTTCATTGATAGTCTCAGTTTCTTAACTATGCATCTGGCTGATTTTCCTAAAACATTCGGATTGAAAGAACTTAAAAAGGGTTTCTTTCCTCACTTCTTCAATACGGACAAGAACAAAAATTATGTTGGTGTAATGCCACACAAGAAGCACTACGGCTAGGACACTATGAAAGATAAGAAAAGAGCGGAATTCTTAGAATGGTATGAAAGCCAAAGAAACAGCACATTTGATATGCAGAAGGAAATCGCTGAATACTGTCATAGCGATGTTGAAATTTTGAGAAGGGGATGTATGGATTTTAGAAAGCAGTTTTTAGAATTCGGTATTGACCCGTTTCAATATACAACTATTGCGAGTTGTGTTATGGCTTTGTATCGTGCTAAGTTTATGCAAGAGAATTCAATTGCTGTGTTGAAGGCGGAAAAGCAAAACAGGATAACCTCTCGGGCTTGTGTTGAATGGATAGCTTACAGAAGCAGGTTAGACCAAACGGATATCAAACACGCATTCAATGGTGGCGAAAAGATGTTTCGTATTGGCGACTCAACTATTTACGTAGATGGCTGGGATGAAAAGACGAAAACCGCTTACGAATTTCACGGCTGTCTCTGGCACGGATGTCCAAAGTGCTTCAATGGTAATACAATCAATACTAAGAAGAACAAGACGATGGGCGAATTATACAAGGCAACAATGAGACGAGAAAAAGAACTAAGCAAACAAGTCAGCAAACTAGTAATTATCTGGGAATGTGAATGGAGATTAATGAAAACGAGTGAAAGCCTAGCGGAAGATACTAATGAACGAATTACGGAACAAGAAGGGCTGAACCCTCGAGAAGCAATGTTTGGAGGTAGAACTGATGCTCTAACATTGTATTGGAAATCACCACACGACAACGAATACGCGAAATACGTTGACATATGCTCTCTGTATCCGACCGTTATGTTTTACGACCTTTACCCTAGCGGGCACCACGAAATCATTAGACCGAACAACGACGACGACCGACTGTCTATGAAAAACAAAATCATAAACAGAGAATATTTCGGAGTTGCTAAGGTTAAGATGCTACCGCCTAGAAAATTACTACACCCTGTTTTACCTAAGGCGGACAGAGGAAAACTGATGTATTACTTATGCGACAAGTGCGGAATGACTGAACAGAAAACCGAATGTAAGCACACCGATAACGAACGAGCAATAACTGGAACTTGGGCAACTCCTGAAATCTACAAGGCCTTAGACAAAGGCTACAAGCTAATTAAGGTATATGAGGTATGGCACTGGAAGGAACAGAGCAGCAGCCTGTTCAAAGATTACATAAAAACTTTCTTAAAGGTTAAACAAGAGTCAAGCGGATATCCTGATGGTTGTATTACAGAAGAACAAAAAAGAAACTACATTGACAGTATGGAAATCAAGATGGGAATTAAGATGGACGAAAACAAAATAGAAGAAAACCCAGGACGGCGAGCTGTTGCTAAGTTGTGCTTGAATAGCCTGTGGGGCAAGTTTGGTGAAAAGCAAAACAAAACTCAAAACAAAATGATTAAAGATAAAGATACCTTATACAAGTTAATGAACGATAAGTCAGTTGATAACATAAACATAAACATTATTAACGACAAGATAATAGAAGCGAGTTATGACCTTAAACAAGATGCGGTAAGCGACCCCGTGAAAACAAATATTGTAGTTGCTTTATTTACGACCTGCCACGCAAGGATTAGACTATATGAGATGATGGACAAACTAGACAACAGAGTTCTATACCACGATACCGACAGTGTCATATATACAACAGACTTAACGAAGGGCGAAACAGATGTGAAAACGGGTAAGTTGTTAGGTGAATGGACGGACGAACTACACGGAGCAAAGATTATGACCTTTATCGGAGGCGGGCCAAAGTGTTATGGATATGTATTGGATAACGGCAAAGCAAGTATGAAAGTAAAAGGTTTTAGTATGAAGTATGAAAACAATAAATCATTAAATTTACCAAATATGTTAAGTGTCATCAGTTGCGGACTTGGAATTAAAAACAGCGACCTTATTGAGAACGGCAAGAATGAATTGTTAGAGTTGCTTAAAACTCAGGAAGAAAAAATGATTGCTAAACGAATTGAAAAATCTGGAAAAGTTGTTATTGTAGAAAACAGCAAGATAACAAGAGACAAACAACAGAAAAAAATAACGAGTGAATACTTAGAAAAAATATTCAGCTTTACTTACACTAAAAGAAATATTATAGGTATTGTAGACAATGCGATTGAAACTAGACCATTCGGTTATTGAACGAAAAAGCAATAAAAAGAAAAATTTATTTTTTTGCCTTTTTGCCCCTACCTTTGAAGCTCCTGATTGTATGTATTCCTTTCTTTGGCTTCACTAACTTAGTATTTACAGCCGTAGCACCCATTAACGATACGGGGTCAAATGCGGTTCGGTAGTTCGTGGTCAGCTTCGCCGTCTTAGCCCTTTTACCTTTTGGATTTACTTTAACGGCTACTCGGTCAATTACTCCTTCCACAAAGTCTCTTGTGCTACTGCCTTTATTGTATGTTGTAGCCCTTACCCCCGTCTGTCGGCTTAAATCTTTCGCAATCGTTCCTCCAAGGCTATGCCCCGTCAGCTCTACATTTTCTTTACCATATTTCTTTATTACTTCATTAACCAGCTTCTGCTCTTCTTTATATCTCGGTGTTCTTTTTAATACTCCCTTTACCAATGCGACATCTGTGAGTAAGTCCCGCTTATCTACTGAACCTCTAAATGCTACAATTGCCTTACCGTCTTTCTCATACACCGTTGATTTCTCTTTGCTTGCGACTGGCTTCCATCCGTCAGACCCTTTTCGTTCTGACGAAGACAAATAGACATCCTCAGACAACTCAGCACTGCCTCCCTTCTGTCTTCTGTATTCCTTGCCAGCCTTTTTCAATGCTTCACCATAGGTTATGTTATGCTTAGCAGAGTAAGCCTTAACGAACTTTATCCACTCACTCATCCTATATTAATTATTTGATTTTTAATTTTTTATACTGCCTACTATATACACCCTACTATGACCACCCTAACAAGACTGTGCGAGAAGTTCCAAAAACTTTCCATTGAAGGAGAAAAAAAATCCTTTTCGTTGGAAGATGTCCAAAAGGTAATCCACGACGAAATCAAAGCAATTGAAGAAAAGAGAAATTCACAACCAAAAGACACATTTCATTTTGGGAAATACAAAGGCAAAAAAATAGAAGACATCGCAAAGATTGACAAGCCATATATTGAATGGCTAGTTCGTCAGCCGTGGTGCCGAAATACGGCTGAATTGAAAAAGTATTTGTAAAGAATTTGTATTTTTTTTTTTGCTTCCGCAAAGGGGGGTTATAGGGGGCGAAGACCCCTATTGGTCTTCTACGAAATTAACGATAGCACTCACATTTCCTCCATTTGCGACAGTAGATACAGACTTTTGTAAAAATGTTAGATTTTCACCAGGAGAAAGTTGTATGTCATAAGTTCGCAGGTCAATAAGCTGGCTTGAAGTAGCATTAACATGCAGTTTAAGGATAACATCCGTTATAGTGGCACCACCGAGGGCAGTCGCAGCGGTGTCCTTTGACACAATTGAAGTTTTGGCATCAATATCGGCAAAGTTCTCAGCCGTAAGGGCACCAGTTGTTTTCACAATTCGCACTATATTAACTTTGCTGTCTTCGTTTGATATGCTCACGAGAGTTGGGTAAACAATTGAATAATTTGTCGCACCACCATCAAAAGTTGTTTTATTTTTTATGCTTAGAATTGGACTTTCCGTGGTGCTCGCCTTTTCATCTCCTTCCGCTTCGTTTGTTATGCTTGAATTAACAGTGTTGGAGCCCTCAATAAACATACTACAACTAGCAGTTTTTAAACTTTGTATTCCATTTCCTGGATTGATATTGTAGATACGAGCTACAAATGGGAGAGTTGTATTTCGTAGACTGACACCAGTATTGGCATTCGCATACTTAATCATATGGACAAGCTGGAATTCGCCCGTTGTTGGATTCTCAATTGAAAACTTAATAGCACCGAAGCCCAAATATTGAAATTGAATTTGAAATACATTTCCCTTAGTCCAATCCAGTAAGGGCATATCGCCTGTTCCATCGCAGGGGTCATTCCATCCAGCCTGTTGAACCAAGGTAGGCACTCCTCCCTTACAATGTAGAATATTCACACCAGCATCTCTGTTTTTGTAGAAATAGAAGCCATTTTGTAAATCATTATCACCAATACCAATAAATGAACTATAATTCTTAGTTTCATCAGTAGTCCATAAGGCAGTGAAGCGGGCTAAGACACCCATACCTGTTCTGTATTTTATTGTTTTTTTACTCGTCAATACCGCATTAGCAGTAGCATCTGCGGTTGTTTTTAATTCAGCCATATTACTGCTAAATGAAACCGTCGCCTTCGTTTCTGTTTTCGTCCATATCCGTGTATTAACTGTGTAGGGAAAGATTTCCTGTAAGACTGGTGTTAATGAACTGGTTAATGCTTCACCGAAGGCGGTTTTCATATTATTCGTTTCAATGTTTCCATCATACCCGACTTTGACATTTACGAAATCTCCGTCAGGATTTTGGGCGATTAAATTTCTCTGATGAGTGGTCATAGTTCGTACGATTTACAATCGTAGATTGTATATTATTAAAAAAAATAAATCTAAATTTTAAATATTACTTTACTACCACTGTTTAATTTCTAGTAATGGTGCCATTCTTAACATTTACTTCTTGCTGAGTGACGACAAATGTGTAATGGTTGGCCGCAATATTAGCAGTGGTAGCAATAAACTCCCATCGTCGCTCGGTGTCTAGGGATAGTCCACTGATTTCGTTTTGGTCCTTGCTCCACAGAGGGCGGGTATTGTCAAAGCTATCGCACCAAACCCAGTTGTATTGATAAACATTGCTATTCATCAAAGAAGAGCCTTCCAACTTCGGTTTAAGATACATATAGTCTTCTAGTTTTCCAGTTTGACAATCAACATTGAATTCTTGAAGTCGTGCTCCGTCTAGTGTGGTATAAAAAGTTTGGACCTTAGAACCGAGCAGGTTGCTATTGTCATAGGCAGTGTTCTTATTTTCGGTTGTGTTAAATACAGAATGATAAATTTTCTTAATTCGTCGTCCGTGGCCTCTGTCAAATCTAAGGATAACATTTTGAGAAGTTGAAGCCACTCCGACAGTGTTTTTATACAAATAAGAATAATCAATGTTGAAGCTCATACCTTCGGGGCTCATAATCTTCTGTTGAATTGATTGAACGACATCGGGGTTAGTTTCAACAGCTAAGAAAAGGCTGAGATTAGTAATAGTAACATTTGAATCAGCTACCGCAACAGTGCCTCCGCCAGTTGAAAGAGCATCATTGTTATAATAAAAGATTTTGGGTGTCTGTTGCCAAACAATCCGCAAAGTCAAAATTTCTGGAAACATAATAGTTTTATCCAGAGCGAAAATAGTATTGTAAAGCATTCCAAGATTAATCTTAACATTAACACTCGGGCTGGCGTTGCCAATAGTTCCAGCTGAAAAATACTTAGCCTCATTAAAAGCAACATTAACGAACTTACTCGTGCCAGTCTCATTCGCAATAAGGGTATCATCGTGTCGGCGGGCATTTGTGGTGGGTTGTGCCATCCAAGCCTTTAATGCGGCCTGAACCTGAGCCTTAGCAACATCAATACCAGTATCAATTTGCCCCGCAGCATTTCCTGCTACTGCCGAAGCGGTCAATGCTGTTTGTAAGGCGGCCAACCTTGTAGCATCGCTAGCTGGTTGAAATGTAGTTGTAGCATTACACTTTTGAAGCATACAACCTGCTCCACTTCCATTGTCGTGGTTTTCCAAAGCTAGTAAATCGTCAATGGAGGTTTCGGGTTTCCAAATCATCTTGGTGATATTTCCGACTTCATTAATGTCGCACAGATAAACACCACCCCTAGTAATCAATTGTATCTGCCTAATCGGAGCCAGGCAGTCCATAAAGCATTTATTGTAGTTCGCCGCCTTCGCATCTGGGGCATAATTAAAACTCAAAACAGAGCGAGCCAAGTTAAACGGACGGCTGATAAGGTCAAAGTTGCTTTCCTGTCCTCCTGCGGTATGGAACCCTCACGAGGGTTAAGCTTATTCAAGCGATAAGAAGCACTGATGTAGTCAGTCCTGCTGAAATCTAGTTCGCCTCCGTGTTGTGTAGGCATTTTGTGTAAGTTCTTTGTAGGGACACCCTACGACCCGAAGTTTTTGGTGAAGCTTTTTCAAAAGGTTCTATATTGTAATATGAGAAAAAAATAAATAAATAATTCAAAAATACATTACTAACCTCCTGCGGGGTTTTTGCGAGCAAAAAGCTCAACTCGTTGAGCCTGTATAGGGGGAGCAGGCCCCTATCTAGATTTTAACAAATTGAAGAACGAGGAAAATAAATTAAAATAATTCGTCTCGCGGTAAATCAATAAAGTCATTACAATACCCAAACCGTTGAGATTAACTGGTTGGTCGTTTTCGTCAGTCAAGTAAAACCGATACACATTGCTTGAACTAGTAGACAATCTTTTTCCGTATTCACTACCCGAGCCGTCGTAGATAACAGACCCGAACGGGATTTCATTCGCCGTGTATATTTCTTGGAGCACGTGATTATCGCCTTCGCCGACTAAGTCTGACTGTAAATATAATGTTTTTTCGCCAGTCAAGATTATGACATTCGGCGACCTAATAGTATTATTAGCAAAGAAATATGTTGAGTCGCGGTCAAAACCCATTACTTCGTGGATGCGAGTTTCGGTGTCAAATATAAACCGCGGTTGGATGCCTCCGTTATTCGCTACGGTAAATAATAGCTTGCCGTCTTCTGGGTCGGTGTTTGTGTTGTTGCTCGTAACGGTATATGTGTAGTCGTTGGGGCTGTCTGCCGTTAGCACCTCGGCTAGCTTATTTTTAAAGTTGTTCATTGTGTAGTTGCCCTCGGGTATCGTAATCAGAGCCTCATACCCGTCTTCACTAAGTGTAAAAGTATTGTATGGCGAAAAAACAGAATAATACGATTTCGGCACATAGATATGAAGTATTTTACAGTGTGTCGGGTTGTCTAGCGATTTCATATCAATGGAGTGAGTGAAATCACTGTCTGTTCCGTTTATCCTATTTTTACTGTTGACATAGTAAATGTTGCTACTTCGCCCACCACGGTATTCCATTGTAGGCGCTTTTTTTCAAAAACATCCTACGACCTCAAAAACTATTGCGACGCTACGCTTGCAAAGCGTATATATAGGAAAATATATTTTTGCTTTAATTATCTGCCACAACGGAGAAGGTGCGCTAAATGAAAGTGTCAAAGCCGTAGCCGTTCTGGGTTTTCAACTCATCAGCTTCTTTTTCTTTTAAGTCTGTCCAACCGCTGGCAAATTTAAAGCGGTTCCCTTTTGCTCGCTCTAAAAGAAACCTAATACTATGCCATCCGCAAGTATCTGTTGTATCACTTTGGTTTTTAACCTGATTAACCTTCATAAGCAGGTATGTGTTCGGCTTACTCTTTTCAATAAGCTGTTTCATTTGGTGTAGAAATAGCTCAGTCGGCTTATACAGTGCGAGCGGGTCGTAGATTTCAATAGAGTCATCTTTAATGGTGTCAATCCAAACACCAATCCAATGTGAGCCTGGTTGGCTAGACTTATCTAAGTTCATTATAAATCCATACTTCTTTCTTTGTTCTGGTTTCAGTTTGTGTATTTCGTCGCTGGCTACTGTTCCCAAATACCAATCGTGCTTTTTCATAATGTTGTCTATTTCATCCGTCATTAGTCCTCTGTAGGGGCCTCCTCCCCCTACAACCCCTGGATTTACCTCTTTCTCATTTTGTGTTTGTGGTTGAACTTCCTCTACATCTGTGGTGGGGGTGCGGGGGCTTGCCCCTGCTGGTGGTTGCTCTTCTATTGGTGGTTCATTGGGGGTTGGTTGAACTTCATCGGGGGTTGGTTGAACTTCCTCTACATCAGTGGTGGGGGTGCGGGGGCTTGCCCCTGCTGGTTGTATCTGGAATTCATTTGAAAGTAATTTATATGTGTTGGGGTCGGCATACATTTTGTTTATTAGGGTATTTACTAATTCTTTTTTCTTTGATTTGGTCTTCCATTCACTTCGTTTCAAATGCTTTTTTATCATCATCTTAGTTAATATTTTTTTAATGATATCTTCCAATTTTTTCGCACCAGTTCCGCCCTGTGCGGTTAGACCTATTAAAGCATTTTCCAATTCTTCAAGGGTTATATCAGGAGTTATGTTTAGTTCGCCCTGTCTAAGTGCTATGATTTCTTGGATATAGCCTTTGGCTGTTCTGCCTTTGTCATCTTTGTTTCCGTGTTTGCTTCCCCTTGTTTTCCACCCTAGCTTTTTTGCTAAACTATTGACACTAATCTATCTTTTCTTGCCACCACTAGCAAATAAAGTTTGAGCTCTTTCCAGATTTGCTATAAATGCTTTTCTGTCTGATTCCTCCGCTTTCTGTTCTGCTTCCATTGCTTGCTGTCTTAAATCGTCTTGTCGTTGTTTCGCTTCATCATTCCTTCTTTTAATTTCCTCAGCAAATGCTATGGCTTCTTCTTCGGACAAAACATACTGTCTTCCTTTTCTTTCCCTTTGTTTTCTTTCACTTCTTTTTAATTCACCTTTTACTTCATTCAATGCTCTTGCTCTTTCAACCAAAGCATCGTTAATCGCATTTTGTCTTTTTATTTCTCCGTCAATAGTAGCCATTCTTTGAGCTTGTGCTGTTTCGGTTTGTATAAGTGCGAGTTCATTTCTTTTCGTTTCGGCTTCTCGCTCTTCTATTTTCTTTTGTTGTTCTTTTGCTTCTTTGTCTTTCTTTTCTAGTTCGTGTAGGCGGTCATACTTTTCCAGTTTGAGTTTATCTAGTTGATTATTTACCTGATTGCGGTTCTCGTGTTCAAGACGGTTGAATTCGGACTTAATTACTTTCTCGCGGGCTTTTTCTTTTCGTTTTCCTTTGGGTGTGTTCATATATTTCAGAAACAGTTTAACGATTTGGAGTGTTGAAAGGTCATTCGTTTTCTCGCCAAAGTTGAGATATGCTCGTTTGCCTTTCACTTTAATGTACGGCTTGCCATCTTTGGTTCTGTATATTCTGGGGGGCCGTTGTTTTCGCAAACCTCCTCTTCTTAAATTTTTCATATGTATATGTTAGAGAAAAAAATTAATATAAGATTTTACATTTGTAGAGACTTCGCCTACCGAAACTTAACGGCTCCTCCTCGTTGCTTGCCGTAGCCTTGCTTAATCGCAGCCTTTGCTACACGGTCCGCATAAGGCACTCCGACATCGCTAAGAAAAGTAGCACCCCTGGAAATCAATTGGTTCTTCTTGATAAACCTATTAGCATCCAATATCGCTTGTCCGACTTTTTTCCAGTTGACCTTACCTCCTGTTTGTTTCTTTTTTGATTTTCTTTTTCCTCCTGCTTGTGGCATACTTACTGGGCTTGGATTGTAGCTGATATTGTATCCCGATGGTTGTGAAATAATCACTGGTGATGTTGGCATCTATATAATGTTTGAAAAAAAATAAATAATAATAAAATTACTTAAAACGAATCTTGAAGTTCTTTCGTAATTCATCAGACACCGCATCTACATACAAAAAGTTAAATCTTTCCTTCGTCGCTTCGTGATATCTGTTTAGGAAGTAATCAAACTCATATCCAAGGTCTAAATGTTTATATACAAGTTCCATTTTATAATCACCTTACTTTTATAATGGCGATTTTTTTTCAGTAGGTCGCTAACTGACTTATCCCTTAATCCGCTTCCAAGATCGTCCAAAATGAACACAACTTCTGGTGTAATGTATTTGCTCGGTCTCGTGGTTTTTTCGCCTCCCTCCTGCTTCTTCTTTTCTTCTTTTCCAAAATAAAGAAACTTTGGCTTCGGTTCTTCTTTCTCGTCTTGAACAATCTCGCCTTCTTCTTGCTCCTCGTCGGGTTTGTTGAGCTTGTCCAATTCGTAATCAATCACAGTCAGTCCATCTGCTTTCAAATATGTGTATATAGCCATTGGGTTGCCTTTCTTCTTGAAGTGCTTAACCATTTCTTTGTAAATGTGGTCTTTGTGTATTGTGCTGGCAATAATAACAATACGGGTCTTTTTGTCAGTCGTTCGTTTCAGGATTTCAAACAGTGCGGTTGTCTTGCCACTCTTTTTACGAGCGAGAAGAAATATATTGGCATACGGTTCATTAAACAACTTATGTCCTTTTGCCAACTTGTCGCCATCTCCGTTTTGCTTGACTGGTCTAACTCGTATATCATTAATTTTTTCCATCGCTATATTTTAATTACCCGAGAAATAGTTATGAATTTTTAATTCATAACATTGTTGCTACGCAACGAATTCCAAACAAATAACAATTCTTCCAGCTAGCAGGTCAGTCTCAATACTGCCATTGTCTGTTTTCAATACCCTAAACGAATACTGTCCATCTGTCCAATTAATAATTCCCAAATTGTAGCTTAGATTTGAAATGTTTGCGGTGTTGCTGTCTGCGAATGTTCCAATAATTCCAATGCGGTCCATATGAAGAATTTTTGTTTTCGTCTCCGTCATATCATTCATATAGTGGATAAACTTAACATTCATTCTTGTTGGTGTAAAGTTCATTTGAATGTTTTTGTCAAATGTCTTGCTACCGCCAACAAAATCATTACTCAGAAAAATAATCTTTTGGTATTTATAGTCTGCCATTGTAATGCCCTCTATATTACTGCTTATAAACTTTTTATTAATTAATATTTCTGCTCTGACTGCTTGCGATTTCTATTCGCGGGTCAGCGATAAAAAAAATGAAAGTTGTGTGTGGTGTATAAAACAAGGATGTGTGTATAAACCTTTTAGTGATTGGTGTGTGAGTTTTGATGAAGCTATTCCGCTAATCTGTGCGGGTGATAGCTCTTGGTATAAAATCTATTCGTATGAATGCTAGTAGGGGCAAGCCCCTACAACCCCGCGGTGGGGTTCGAAAGGGGTTTCCCCTTTCATTTCTTTGAGCTAGAAGGGGAAGGAAGGCAGATGCCTATTAATAGTGTTAAAATACCTACATAAGTGTTAGCAACCTCGCACGGTAAGTTCTTTTCAGACAGCCTCACGATACAAAGGGTGATGATGGCAATAATGATACCCATTTGAAATAAGTATTTAATAAGTCTGCTGTCAGTTTTTCGCTTTGTCAAACAGCAATCCCAGCTGTCCTCGTAATCGTGGTCTATCTTTTTTTCTTCCTGCTTGATTTGGACATCTAGCACACGGTTTTTGAGTTCTGGTGTGAGGTCTTCCGTCTCTATGATTGGCGGTGGGTGTAATCTAGGCTGTGGCATTGGTAAATACTTCCGCTCGTATTTCTGCTAATTGGTTTGTTAAATCTTGTAATATATTAAGTAAAGTTTTATTTTCTTTTTCTAAATAAATCACCTTTTCTGATAATTGTTGAACAGCCTTAATTAATGGTGCGATAAACTCTGAATAACCTATACCATAACCGACATCACCACTATCAATACATTTAACATCTTCTGGATTAACACTCACACCTTTCAATTCGTATTCCGCTCTTTGCTTTGGACACGGAACCATAATTGTTTCTTTTATAAAACCGCCAAAATCTAGCATATCCATTTCTTGTAGTATGTCTACTAATTCCTGTGCTATTAAGCCAGTCCTACATTTCTTGTTGTCATCAATCATACGATAGCAGACTGGATTTAACTTATTGATAAAATCTAAACCTAAGCATTCCTTTATATCTTCTATTTTTCTCCTGTCTGAATATTGAATTGGATTAGACAATACCCACAACTGCCCATCGCTTGCTCTTAATGACATTAAAGCAGTATTTGAATTATTCTCCCATATGAACCCACTCGTTGAAGAACCATTCACTCTAAATCTAATAGCATAAGAAGTTAATCCTCCGCCTCCTCCTGCTGGTGCTGTTCCTGTTCCGCTTAATGCTTTATTTGACCCATACTGAGACATATAAATCCCCCAGTTTGAATCTCCGATGTCCCACATAAATATTCCTCTCGCATTCGTCCCGTCTGTTTGTCCTTGAATTGCTATTTTCGCCCCATTAGTTGATGCTGATGCCGTTGTTGGCACCCCAGAGTATGTAATCCCCGCATTTGCCGTTAATAATCCTGCGATGCTTATTGACATTGCTGTATCAAACAAAAATCCTGTTCCTTGGGCTATCCCCGATTTGTAGTTAAAATTTAAACTACTACCTTTATTTATCTGGAAATTTGAACCGCTATGACTTGATTTCCATATGTTGTTTCCATCGTAATAAGCATCAAAAGTAAGATTTATGTTATTGTGTGCTTGGTTCATTTGTTGAAAAATTGGGTAAATGTCGGTGGCTGTAAATGCCTGTATATGTGGCCCTTGTATGATAGTAGGATTGGTTGTGCCAGCGGGGCCGTGTAAATCTAGTCCTCCTGTAAGTCCTATTCCTTTTGTTGTGTTGCCGATAATTATTGGTTGGGTTGATGCTGTTGTTATTTTGTCGCTAGCCGTTAAAGTTGTTGTTGATACACCCGCATTTGCTGTTATTAATCCTTTTGTCCATAAAGTCCCGTTTGCTCCGTTCAAAGACATCAACAATTGTTCAGAACCATTTTCCCACACAAAACCAGTATCTGAACCAGCATTACACCTAAATCGCATAGCCCATTGATTGAAATCATTTCCCGCAACGGCTGAACCACCAGCCAAACTTCTAGTATTCGTGGCTCCTTGATTAGTTGCCATATAAATCCCCCAGCTTGTAGTATCTGTATCATATAAAAATATACCTTGCCCACTACCCCCATCCACTTTATTTTGGATAGATAACTTACATCCTGCATCGGCTGTTAATAATCCGCTTGCCGTTAAGGCTGTGGTTGATATACCCGCGGTTGCCGTTAATGTAGTTCCTGTTATTGTTCCACCACTCGTTATATTGTTGCTGTTCATATCCAAAGCCCCATAAAACCGCATACCGCCAGCATTGTTAAAACGGACAATGTCAGACGACAGCGACTTATTATCCAAAAGTTTTGAAATATAAAGCCCCGCCCCTTTTACATCGTATGCTACATTAGTGAATACATAGCCTCTTTGGTTAGCGGTTCCACTTGAATCCGTGTTTAAAGTGTATAAGAAAGACTGCCAATCCCCCGTTGTATATCTCCTCCGTTTTGGTTTAATATCCGCGCCCCATTATATGTTATATTTCCACCATTAATGATATCCACATTATTAAAATCGGCTTGGCTTAATAAGGTCAGTGCTCTTACATCATTTCTACTTCCATTAAATATTTTAATTCCCGTTATTGTTTGGTCGCCTGTTAGTCCCACGAAATTAGTATCAACATAACTTTTATTCGCTCCGTCTGTTGATAATGTCGGAGTTCCAAGGTTCGCTATTTTGCTACTATTACAATCTAGCCCCGAAGCATTTACCCAACCGACTATCGCCCCGTCAATAATGAAACTTATTTTTTTGGCAGAAATTTCAAAGTTGTAATATGTTGCTGTTTTCATATCCAAACTAGCAATTGACCCGATATTACTGGTAGAATTGAAAACCACGAATGTTCCTTTTGTTGTCGCATTGATTGAATTTCCTGTTATTTCAACACCACTGCTATATGTCTTAATTCCTGCTATGGTTTGGTTTCCTGTTAGTTTCACATTTTGGCCGTCTAATGTATCTACATAACTTTTATTTGCTCCGTCCGTTGTTGCTGTTGGTGTGGCCAAATTTGTAATTTTTCTGTTGTTTAAAGATAGTGTCGTGCCCGTTGCTGTCGCGATTACATTATCACCCGCATATAAATCAACATACGAACCCGTTATTTGTATTGGATAATAGGCCGCGGTTGCTATTTTTTGTGCCACAATCTCTCCTATATTTGTCGCCGTATCAAAGGCGATACCGATACCATCAAAAGTGGTTGGAGCTGTGGCGCCCCGCACTTCTATTGTTGATGTAAATTTTTTATTCCCTGCTATTGTTTGGTCTCCTGTTAGTTTAACCACCGAAGTATCAAGGGCAGAAACATCAATACCATCAACAAGATTAACATTTGTTATGCTTTGACTTTTCATATCAAGACCAGCACTAGCATTTATTATACTGCTAAATGTTTTAATACCAGCTATGGTTTGGTCTCCTGTTAGTTTGACGACTGCGGTATCAAGGGCAGATACATCAATGTTGTCAACAAGATTAACATTTGTTATGCTAAATCCTCCCATATTTAAACTACCCGTCATAGCCACTGTGCCGTCCTTTGCTAGTTTTGTATCGGTATATGCTTTTGTTGAAGCATCGCCGTCATAGAATGGGGCTGGAAGTCCGCTGATTGCTGTTGTGCTGTTAAAATTTAAAACATTGCCAGTCAATGTCATTCCACCTCCTGTTGTTGGAGCAAAAAGTATAGAAGAGCCGACAATAGTTAGTGGATAGCCCGTGGCTCCACCCGCATCCGACGAATAGATAGAGCCCATATTATTGTTGTAATTAAAGAATAACTTACCTGTGTTTAATGGATTTGAGTCTTTTACCCCCACATAAGTAGTAAATATTTTATTCCCTGTTATGGTTTGGTCGCCTGTTAGTTTAACCGCGGAACTATCAAGAGCCGAAACATCAATACCATCAACATTACCAACATTTGCTACATTAAAACCTCCCATATTTAAATCCCCTATCATCATAGCGAGACCATCCAATCTAAGAAAAGGAGAAGCAACATTTCGCCATTGCCCAGTGCTGTAAATGAGCAGTTGGTTATCGGCGGGGGTGCCTGTTATGATTACATCACTTAAAGCATCTATTGATTTAGTTGCTATCCTTGTGTCAAAATCTGTATTAGCCCTTGCTGTGGTGTAGTATAAGTTAGTTCCTTCGGATAAGTTGGTTGTGCTCTTTGTTGCTAATTGAGTGTCAAACCTAGCATTAGTATAATATAAATTGGTGCCTTCGGCTAGGTTAGTGGTTGATTTAGTAGTTAGTCGCGCATCAAACCTAACATCAGTATAGTATAGATTAGTGCCTTCTTTTAAGTCGGCCGTAGATTTTAAAGCCAACCTCGCATCAAATCGGTTGTTGGTAAAATAAAGATTTACTGGGTCTGCATCTTCTGGCACCCTATCTGTGTATAAGCCCACTATGTTTGAGTTCGTTAAATCCAGGTTGGCTATATCCAGACTATCAACCGCAATTTCAGACAAGCCTAAGAGCGATTTATATTGCGACATCGTTGTATATATTGGATAATAATTAATCCGAATAAAAATTATTTTTGGTTAGATATACAACCGAACCAAACAATGCCAAGAGGTAATAGAGAGATTGCCATAAAAAATCTTGAAAAAGCTACTGTAATGAAGAAACAGTATGCGAGGCAAAGAAAGATTGAGAGGGCCCGTGAGCTACTAGCGGAGGAAGAGGCTAAAAATGTGAAAGAAATGAATGATGACGAAAAGATGGACCACACCGCTAAGAAACAGTTAGCTAAGGATATGATAGATGGAAGAGATGGAGAGAAAAGTGAGGAGAGCAGTTCGGATGAGGAAGTAGAACAGGACTTTGCTGACCTAATCGCTCAACGGGTTGCGGGTATGAAATTAAAGACTAAACAGAAGAAGGCGAAGAAAGTTGTAAAAAAGAAAGTGGAAGAGGAGAGTGAGAGTGAGAGCGAAAGTGAAGAAGAGGAACAGCCAAAGAAAGGAGGGAAGAAATCCAGCCGTGTTAGTGTCAATGTTTATAACCAACAACCCGAGAAACCAAAAAAAGAAAATAATGATACATCTAAGATATTTTTAAAGTTCTAGTAAGGGCAAGCCCTTACAATCCCAAGTTTTGTGAAACTTTTTTTAAAAGTTTCAATATAAACAAACGTAGCTTTGCAACCAAAAAAAGTCGGGTCGTAGGGTGTCCCAACAATGGACCATAAACACAGCAATCCACAAAATACTGAAACGGAGGCGGAGTCTCCGCAAGATAAGGAAGAACTTGAAAAAAAGAAAATTGAAGAAGCTTCTGAAATACACCATCAATCTAAGACCCCTAAAAAATGGAATACTATACTAGCACCTGAACCTGAACCATTAAGCCAAGTGTTTATTGACTTAATGGATATGTCTAAAATAGCTACTAAGAAAGGAAACAAAAACTACAACTTTGGTTTAGTAATGATTGATGTTTATTCTCGTCGTGGCTGGATTGAACCGATAAAAAATAAAACAACTGGTGAAGTATTGGAAGGATAAAAAAAATGCCGAAACCTAAAAGGATTACGTCCGACAACGGGAGTGAATATAAAGGTCAAGTTGCTGAATACTTTAAAGACAACGGAATTCAACATACTACTAACGAAGTTGGAGACCACCGAACTATGGGTATAGTAGATAGATTTATTAGAACAATAAGAAATGATTTAAATTTTATGTGGGAAGTTAATGACGATTTTGTTTGGGTGCCTTACATTAATGAAATTGTTGACAATTATAATAATACATTTCATAATACAATTAAGGCTACACCTATGGAAGTCTATGACGGTAAAAAGAAAAACGATCAAGAAATATACAGGGCTGGTCTTATTAATAAATTTCCTAAGAATTCAACCGTAAGAAAAGAACTAGAAAGAACGGTTTTTTCTAAGGGTGATGTTCAGTATTCAAAGAAAGTATATACAGTTAAAGGTCGGAAAGGCTTTAAGTTAATACTTGGCGACCACGAACTAGTCAGTCCTCAACAATTATTAAAGTCCAAAATGGACGAACAAGAACCGGAAGAAGTTAAACCTCAACTAGCCGACCACATTAAAGAAGCTACGAAAGAAAAAAAGACAGGCCACTTATTAAAGTCATTAGACATTAAACCGGAGAATATCAGGTCATGTCCCCGGATTAAAAAGAAGAAAGAGATAATGGATTTGTAATTTATTAATAAATTTGTAAGCTAAGTCAAGTTAATACATATATCCCTGTAGGTGATATTGAAACTAGAATAAGCAAATTAATATTTTTTAATGCTACCAAGATAAGCAAAGAAGAACTTTTTTCCTTAATCAATTTTAGCTGGAAGTATTTTCGCAATCTGTGTAACATCATACACTTTTGGAATATTGCCCAAGGTAGGTGAAAAAAAATTTTTTCCATCCTTGAGAAACACTACCCAGACAAGGTCTCCTTTTGAAACACTTTTGAGTGTGCTACGTGCTCCCATGCCTGTAATTGCAGCATCACCAGCCTTCCTATCCTTGCTGATAAGCATATTTTTCTCATCTCCTCTCAAAAAATACTGATTCTCTGCTTTCGTCGGTGTAAATTTGATTTTTTTTTAGTAATAGTCAGAGCAGCCATCCCTGCTGTCGCTGTTTCAAATTTTGGTTCACCCTACACAATTATAAATGAGAACAAGCAATAATAAAAATAAATTACTTTTGCTTCATCAGCAGGTGCTTGTGCAGGTGCAACAGGCTCCTACAATACACAAACCATAATAAGAACAACAACAAAAAAGAAAAGATATAATTACCTGCGGAGCTGGTACTGGCTCTTCTTCCTTCTTCTTTGGAGGCATCGCAACCTACATAAACACACAGAGGGACAATATGTGTTTATGTAGGGGTAGTTTAATGTCTTGCCCAGGACTTTATATAGTCAGCTATTTTTACCCCTCAACCCTATTTCTGTATTTATTATATTTATCCAAAACCATATCAAAGCTATCCCCATTACATATTAACTTCCTCGCCTGCTCCTCCTCTCTCAAACTCAATGGTTGCTTCCTAGCTAGCAACCAACTATCCAACAACCTCTCCTCTTTCTTTCTTCTTTCTTCTTCTCTCTTTCTCTTTCTTTTCATTTTATCATTATTTTTCTTTTTTCGCTTCTCTTCTTCTATCTCTGCCAATCTTTCGTCTATCGCATCCTCTCTCTCTTCAAGCTCTTCTTTTTTCTTAGTTAGTTCTTTTATTTTTTCATTTATCAATTCAATTTGATTACTTACTGTTGTTTTATGCCTATTTACTATGCTTTCTTGTTTATCTATATAATATTCTATCCAATCATTACTGTCTCGCCTTATACTCTCATTATCAGAATTATCAGAATAATTATCAAAGTTATCAAAGTTATTGGACATACAGTCTATGCCTGTAGGGTATATATATCACTTTTATATATTTTGCAAGGGGTAAAATGGCCTTCTTTTCGCTTTGTCAAAAACACGATTTTCAGCAAAGGAGAAAATCTGTAGGTCTATTTTACAGTTTTCGTGTAAAAAAATACAAGTCATATGCAACAATGTTTTGGTCTCGGGCTCAATTTCCTTTTATTTAACAGTTGCCATTTTTTTTGTCGTGGGCCGAAGTGGTTATTTTCAAAAATTCTGTTTTGATGCTTGTTGTCTGTGATTTCTTTTTTCTTAATTCCTTATTGTTATTTTTTCTATTCTTTTACGAAACTGAAATGTGTGAATGATTATTGTTGCCATTTTGTCCCGTGCGGGCCGGCCGGGGTGTGTCCCTGGGGG
>WBZZ01001352.1:32500-55000 GCA_019918135.1 Paulinella micropora
TTGGAGGCCAAGTTTTCGATCGGTTTATTACCCGCGATGAATAGGAGAGCGTATTTTGCTGTTTTTGTAAATCAAGGGTACTTATGGAAACAAGGATCCGCCAACTCATAAGGACTCAAGCAATAGGTGTAGGGGGCTTATTTCGTTGAAACGTCTTCATTTAAAGTATCGGGGGATGAACTCCCCTATTCTCAAATGTAAGATTACCCCCCTCGGCCAAATGGTGTGGGGGACTATAAGAGGTCGGGTCGGATCGGCCAACTTTCCTGAAAACAGGGGACTAAAACAGGGGACGTCTCCAAGGACATAGTTAAACTCAGTCAAATGGGGTTAAATCCCTTTTTATATACCCTATTTTTATAATAATAATGTTAATAATAATAATAAGGAAGTAAGGATGGGGGCATGGGTAATATGGGCAGAGTTAGAATTCGTATAAAATACCGCTTCTAGGGTGTCCTTAAAATTATAGTGGACTTTTTTTAAAAAAAAGGACTTTAAGGACGGGGAAAAAAGAGCCGTTGAAGGCGATTTGTGCTCTGAGACAAACCGCGGGGCAAACAATAAAGGAAGCGTCGGCGAAGCGGAATTGACGGAGGGGAGTTAATTTTGATTTAAACATATTATATATATTATATATAAGATATCAACAGATGGCATCACCATTCAAGTATTTAACGGACGAAGAGAGACCGGAGCCTCGCAGAAAATCAAGACTGGAATATGCAAAAAGAAAACCAGAAATGTACAGAAGAGCAAGCAAGAAGTATTACGAGAAGCACAAGAAGAAGAAAAAAATTATGAAAGAAAAAACAAAGACTTACAAAGTTTATAAATTGTTTAATGCCATAGATGAAAATGACAAAGAATTTTACATAGGTAGCACTCTGCAACAACATTTATATGCCAGACTTAGCCACCATAAATCGCTCGCTAAGAAAGGCATTAATAGAAAGTTATATAATCATATGAAAACAAGGGGATTGAAAATTTTAAATGTGTTTTGATTTATGAAGAGCCAGTAGAAAACCATAACATTGATAGACAGAGAGAATTAGAACAAAAATATATAGGTGAACTAAAACAAACACTGAATATAAACACGGCAAAAGGAGTGGGAACCACAAATGGAGACAGAAAATGGGTTAGATTTGAAGAACGAGTTTTTAAAAATGATGAAGAAAAGAAACGACTGGAATACAATAAAAAATACCTTGAAAAGTATCACAAAACATATTATGATATAAAAAAAGATCAAATCAAAGCACGCCAAAAATTATATTACGACAAAAACAAGGATGTTTTGTCGAGAAAGAAAAAAGAACAATTTGACAAAATAAGAGAAAGTAAAAAATATTATTGTGAGGCATGTAGTTTTACAGGAGTGAGCGAGACGGCTCTAACTATACATAATAGATCAAAAGGTCATATTTCAAAGAGTGAAAAAATTTGAAATATATACTGCCCCTTCTAAATGTTTTTTTTGTCCAAAATACCACTTAGTGGTGGACTATCTTATATATAATTTCCATTTAAAGCCAAGATAAATATATTTCTTATATATAGTATCTATAAGAATACTACATATAATTTACGACCACAAAAACAAATTTATAACCTTATTATAGATGGATGTTGAGGAGGCAACCCGCACTCAGTTTATTAACAAAGAGGAGTTGTTTGATGCGAACAAACTATCCTATATTATTAACAATTTTGATGACTTAAAAAGCCAACTGCGAGAGAAATGTTTCAAAGACGGAAGTCCTATAACACTGCTAAAAAAATATATTCAAAAAGTATTCAATAATAAAGTCTCTGTAGTGTATCGGCAAAATGGGGGCAAAGGTAGATTTAATGCTGTAGGCTCATTATCTCTCCAGAACATACCGCGCGAGATAAGGCACACTATCGCCCGCGATTACTATGTAGATATTGATATGGTAAATGCGCATCCGGTCATACTACTACATTTATGTGCGATATTTAACTTTGAAGTGAAATATCTGCGATCGTATGTGAAAAATAGAGAGAAGGTAATAGCCGATCTCACGAGCAAAAACGAGACGATTGACAGAGACAAGGCAAAACAGATTATCCTATCCGTCCTAAATGGAGGCGAAAAGGATTACAATGCAGTCGCGAAAAAGACGAGGTTTCTAACCGCCTTCAAACAAGAAATGAAAGCCCTACATGGAAAGTTTGCGGGGGCAGACATTAAAGAATTTGAAAAAGTTAAGCAGAGGCGGATTAACAGAGGCGAAGACTTCAACCACGAGGCCAGTTATATGAATACATTGTTATGCGACTTTGAAAACAAAATTCTACAAGTTATGCTAGACTATTTTGGAAATCCTATTATGTGTGTTTTATACTTTGACGGCCTGATGCTAGAAAAGAAGGACTACGATCTGGAAAGTTCTTCAAAGGTCATTAAGGAGAAATTAGGGATAGACATGGCTCTTAAATTAAAGGAAATGAATGAAGGCCTAACCTTTCAAGAAAATGCGATTATTGAGCCTTATCAAACTCCCAGCCTTAAATACTTTGGAGATATGGATAACGTATATATTCAACACTATAGAGAGAATGAGGCGAGCCTTGAAAGACTGGAAGAATGGCGCAGTTGTATAAACATATTATCAAGGGGAGGCGGTCAAGTCGTGATGACTTTAAATCTAGACATTGACGAAGAGACAGGAGACCGATCCGAATATTATGTACAAGCGGAAGTAGGCGCAATGATGTCCGCATTAAGTTTTGAATGTTTTGTGCGGAATCCAGAATACATTGAAGAATTGAAGGGAGACAAACACGACCCGCGGGCAAAACAATGGCTGTATCAACATTTTGGAAATGGCAATCAGTTTTCAAGTGGATACGCAAAAGACATGATGCAAAAGCGGAAAATTAAACGATATGACGACTTCATGTTTTACCCGTATTTGAAGCGAGTGGGGGTACCCCCAGTATATTCTAACAAACTAAATTTGTTTATGGGGTTTCCTAATAACTATGGATAATATTCCATTTGAAAGTGTAAAAACAAAATACAATTTTGAAGAGAGTGCCTTATATAAACATCTAAAAACTGACTTCTTCACTGAAGGTCAGGGCGAGTTAGACAACTTTTTGGATAGCGTCGCGGACATGGTACAGAAACCAAATGTAAATAGAGGTATTGGTCATTTGTTTTACTCCGTCCAAGGAACTGGGAAAGGGATAATGAGCAAATTTATGGAGAGGTTGTTGGGAACACAAAATCATGTGGTCATCAAAGACTTTAGCAGATACATGGAAAAATTCAATGTGGCATATGCGAACAAGATATTGAAAGTGTTTGAAGAACTACCCGAGAAAGGCGGGGCTTTTACGATGAGCGACCGCTTAAAAAGTCAAATTGACCAAAAAGACGAAATAATAGAGCCCAAGGGAAGCAAGCAATACAAAGTAAAACATTTCGCCAGATACTGGTTTTACACCAATAACAAAAACACGTTATACATAGAAGGAAGCGACAGGCGGTATTCACTCCACAAAATAAGCGGGAAGCACGCGGATGATAAAGTATATTTCGCCAAAATTCTAGATGAAATAAACGACGACGACTTTATCAGATGTGCCTTTGAATACTTCTCCACTAGACAATACGAAGAAATAAGTGTTATGACCGCATTTAAAACAAAATACAAGACGGAGCAGAAAATGGCCAACCTCCCCAAGGCTATTAAGTTTATGATTGACACCATTGAAGCAAAATTTGACAAAGTTGAAAGCAAAGATATGAAAGTGGAATCGGCACACCTATGCGAAAGATACAGAGAGTGGTGCTCAGAACAGGGAATATCTTATCACAAAGGAGCCTTCTTTACCCAACTGAAGCATGTAGGCATAGATAAGCCCAAACAAAGCGGAGGAAAAAACAACAAAAAATACAGATTTACAATAAATGTCAGCACAATCCGAGACAAGATACGCGAGTATATAAAGGACGACGAATACGACTTCAATTTTGGATCGGGAGTTAATGAAGCGGATGATGATGTCTTCTGGGTGTAATATTATTGTTTTCAATAATGAAAACAAAGATACAAATAATATAAAAACGGATTTTTTTTTTGCTATACTCATATAGATGGCTTCACGAAAAACAAAGCAACAATTGCTGGACGAAATAGCGACATGGAGTTTTGATGGAATGGACACCCCCCCTACCATCAAAAGCACGAAGCAAGAAATAGTAATATATTACGAAAAGTATAAAAACGTGTCCGCCCCCGAACAACCCCCGCGGGGTGATAATGTTGAAGTTTCATTGCCCCCCGTTGATACATTGAAGAATGTTGTTTTTGACGAACCAGAAACGATAGAAGTATATACGCCCTTTAAAGAAAGTGATATGAAGGAAACTGGTATCACCGAAATCAAAACGAATGTAGGAGAAGAATTGGCCAAAAAAGAAATGCCTATTATGGAAAAGAAAACACCGATTAAAGCAAAGCGGAATCCACCCGAGAGCGGGTATAGTTGCTATGAAATAATAACGGCACATTTGAAAGTATCAAAAGACCCTTTTAATTTCTTATACATGAAAGTTGAAGACCGCACCATATTACAGGAGGATATGAAGAAATGGCACGAGAGTAGATACGGACATATACCACCAGACCAACGCCCTATTCTTAAATATGGTAAGTTAGATTATAAAACATTTTTCCGCGATGTCTTATCTCAACACGAGGGCAAACTCACGACTTTGAAAGATATGTATGACAGGTTTCATATGTAATCGGCTGTTAGTGCTATATCTCTCATTACATCAATGCTAAAATATGATGGGTTGAATGAAACAGGCTTATCGGCGTTTCTTGATTTATAATAAACATTCAATGAAATGTTCGCGCCATTTGCGCAGGACACAGAAACTCTGTTAGTTGGATAAGTTTCAATACGACCCGTTTTTTTAACTATCTGCCCGCTTATATCATTACTAGGAGCCGTAATCTGCCACGCCAAAAGAACTTGTGTCGTGGTTGTTTTTTGAACAATCCACGTGCAACTATACTCTTCATTAGTAAAAGCAGGAAAATAATCTGTTATCTCTGTATCAAGACTATAAGCATACGTGCCATCATCAAAATAGAATTGAAATTGAAAGGAACCATTCCCAACGGGATTCGCCGCCATCGTTAAACAACCAGAAAGAGAGACAGTTATGTATTGACCAACTCCAAGATTAGAGATTGTTTTGCTACCAACTCCCGATGTATCAAGAGTTGTAAATGAAGTGCCAGTCATCGCGGATCTAAGTGCCGTGGAATTATACGCATTTTGAATAACTCTTGTCAGTGTAGGAGTAGCAGTGACGGCGATTGTCTTAGTGTCAATTGATTGTTGTTCTTGCGATCGGCCGAATATATTCATTTTTTTCAAATTTGAAACTATATAATCTATGATATAAAATAATACAATTAAATTATGAACCATTTAGGCAATCCATGGACATATCATTTTTACGGCTCTGTCATAGTGGATGAGGATTTAGAAATTGATGGTGTGTTATACGGCGATCATATTGAAGCAAACTCAATACAAGCAAGGACTGACGACATAACAATATCATCGAGAAATAATAACTCTTCTTTGTTGCTATCTGACAGCGGTTATGTGTCAATTAATAATGAATATGATTTACCATCAGCGGACGGCACGGCGAACCAAGTATTAAAAACGGATGGGTTGGGTAATACTTCATTTGCTACATTAACTTCAAGTTATATAAGCGACTTTGGTAATGCTTTTGACACACGTCTCGCTTTAAAATCAACAACTGACATAAAAGAAGGTAGTAATCTATATTATACAGATAACCGCTTCGACACAAGATTTTCTAATAAATCAACTACCGATTTAAAAGAAGGTCTTAATTATTATTGGACTGATGGACGATTTGATACAAGGTTATCCACTAAAACAACCAGCAATCTTTCTGAAGGCAGTAATCTCTATTATACAACAGCACGGGCGAATACAGATTTTGACACACGACTCGCGACTAAATCAACTACTAACTTAGCCGAGGGGACTAATCTATATTACACAACTGCGAGGGCAAACACTGACTTTGACACACGTCTCGCCACTAAATCAACTACTAATTTAGCAGAAGGAACCAATCTTTACTATACCACAGCGAGGGCAAATACAGACTTTGACACACGTCTCGCCACTAAATCAATAGATGCTTTAAGTGATGTAGTAATAACAACACCTACCAATGACCAACTGCTCATTTATAGCACAGGCCAATGGCGCAATACAAACTCTCCATTTGTAAGATTAGATGGTTTAGCCATGATGATAGGGGATTTAAATATGGGAGGGTTTAACATAACAAATGTCGCCAATGTTGATGGCATTGATATTTCCACTCTTGACGCTTCGGTGGTTAAACTAACAGGAGACCAAACCATAGCAGGGAATAAAATATTTACTGCTTATTTGGGTATAAAGGATTCAAACCCATCAAATACAGGGAGGTTATTCTTCAACTACAACAACAATATTGGTGCTATTTATTCGGCAGAGCCAGATGGAGTAACAGGTTATCCATTAAGTATTGTAGGTACTTCCATAGTCTTCGCACCGACCACGGGGGGTGGGATAACATTGACTGGTAATGTTTTTAATTTTAACAGCACGACGGCAATCAGAGGACTTCCAGCTCCAATATACGACGGCGATGCTTCAACGAAAGCATATACTGATACTAAACTGGCAAAGGACGGCACGACGGCTATGACAGGCGGACTAAATATGGGAGCTTTTAATATAACAAATGTTAATCTTGTTGATGGTATTGATGTTTCTGTTCTTGATACTTCCGTGGTTAAATTAACAGGAGACCAAACCGTGGCAGGCACCAAGACATTTAGCAACATAATAAATGCGAGTGCGGGGATTGATATGAAAAGCCAAAGCATAACAAATGTTAATCTCGTTGATGGTGTAGATGTTTCTGTTTTGGATGGTAGTGCAGTTAAAACCAGCGGTAATCAGACGATTTCTGGAAACAAGAAGTTTACTTCGGTTATTGAAGTGAGCGGGTCAGCAAACCCCGCCACTTTTGATGGAATAGGAATGGCCTTTGATACGGGAATAGGAATGATTGCTGCACAGAAGACGGCGACGGCAACTTGGTATCCAATACAAATAACGGGGTCGTATGTGGAGTTGTATTCTGGCAATAATTTGATTATGTCCGCAAATGGCACAGCACTAAGTTCGAATAGCAGAAAAATTACAAATTTAGCCACACCAACAGCAACAACGGACGGAGCCACAAAAGGCTACATAGACACATTGGACGGGCAGAATGTAAAATTAACGGGAAATCAAGTCGTCGCTGGGATAAAAACCTTTTCTAGTGCTTTGGAAATAACAGGGAATTCAACGAATGCAACAACAAAGGGGGTATTTGTGGTTTTTAACTCCACATCCAATATAGGAACTATCGGATGCCTTAACATGGGCACGGGCGTAAATTATAACTTTGAAATAAATGCGAAAAAAATAAGTTTTATAGTTGATGGGGCGATCGTTTCTTGGATTAATGCCACTGGTTTAGATTGTAATAGTAGTAAAATAGCCAACCTTGGAACTCCGACATTAGCGACGGACGGAGCGACAAAAGGGTATGCGGACACATTGGACGGGCAAAATGTAAAACTAACAGGAGACCAAACAATAACAGGAATAAAAACATTTAATGGAACGAGAAATGAGTTCAGAGGTTTGACAATATTGAACCAAGCCGATTTTAATAATCAGGATATCATTAATGGTGGAAATATTACATATAATGGTGCGAGGATATTAAACCAAAATGGTGGTGATATATTCTTTTCACAGACAACGGGTAATTATCAATATTTCTTATTTACTCTAAATACTGCTACAAGTGGAACCGCAGACCAAAGAGGTTATGTATTTACGAATGTAGCATACGATGTGGCAAAAGGGGCGGGGCTTTATATTTCAAAACTTTTGGATGATAAATCCGCTTCGTCTGATATCGTCCGTTTTAACAATGCTGGCGGTATGCGATTTTATGGTGCCTTAGATATGAATTCAAACAACATAACAAATGGTGGAACAATAACGGGAACCTCAATTACTTCAACCGCAGGCATGACTACAACAACATTGGCAACGAGCGACAAAATAACAACAGCACTAAGCAAACCAATAATTATAGGCAACACAACAAAAGGCACAGGTGCGACAGGAGGTTTAGAATTGTATGGAACCAGTGGCAACATTGCGGGGCCACACATACAGGCAATAACTTCAACAGACATCTATCCAGTTTTTCAACAACTAAACTGGACGCACGATAATATCAATTTAGTTTTTGATGCTTATTTTGATGGCACGAACTGGAAATCAAGCACTTCTGGTTCAAACTTTCTAATAGCCAAAAGTGGCAACAAACTCACTTTTCAATATAAAACAGGAATAGCAGCGGGAAGCAACATAACATGGACTGAGGCAATAAACATAAGCACAGCAGGATTATTAACCGCAAATGCGGGAATAAGCACAACCACATTAACGGCGAGCGGACTAATAACGGCAAATGCGGGAATAAGCACAACCACGTTAACGGCGAGCGGATTGATAACAGCAGACGGGGGTTGTAAGTTATCAATACAAAACCAAGTAGATGGAGGCGGAGGACAAGGGATTTTTATATGGGATAGTATTACGACTGATAATAACTGGGGCATATATATGGCAACTTCTGGGGCAGTAAAGCACTAAATGGAGGGACAGCACCCACTGGAGCTAGTATCACCAGTCATTGTATTAGGTTTAGAGTTTATGATACTACAAACAATGGTTTCGTGTGGGAAAATAGCAGTAATGTTATGGTAATGTCGTTAAACGGAAACCAAGGTAATTTATGGTGTAAGGGAACCGTAACAGCACCATCAGACAAGAGAAAAAAAGAAGACATAAAAGAATGTTTAGGCTTAGATTTTATCAATAAGTTAAATCCAGTCTGTTATCGTATGATTGATAACAACAAGAAACAAAGAGCGGGTTTAATAGCACAGGAAGTAGAAGACCTACTATCAGAAATTGATAGATTAGATTTTGCGGGATTGTCAAAAGAGCCGATAATGGTTCAATGCCCGAAACAAAAAGCGGAGTGTGAATTAAAAGGTACAAGTGCTTGTCCATATACATATAAATGTGTTGAAACTGGGGACTATGAATATAGTATAGGTTATTCAGAGTTTATAGCACCATTAATTAAGGCGGTTCGGCAACAATTATCAGAAAAGGTAGTTAATTTAGAAAAAGAAAATAAAAATCTTATGAATATATTACAAGACCAAGCAAACCAATTGGCAGAAATTAGAGCAGTCGTTTTTCCCTCCTAATGCCCCCTAGATTACACCCACCACCACCTATTATTGATATGGCTGATGGCGAGATGACACCAGAGTTAAAGCATCGTGTCATCTCTGCGGAGTTAAAGAACGAAGAAAAAAGAATGGACAATGAATGGCAATGTTGTTGTATGTCAAAAACAACAGATACTAGAATGATTAAGTATATTTTTCAGATGAGTGTGCTGATTGGTATAATAATCCTTTGTATTGTAAGATTGAGCGATCCTAATATAGATTGCGCAACTTCTAACACATATGTCTCTCTCATCAGTTTGATGATCGGAATAATCTGCCCATCGCCGAAGTTAAATTAAAAACCAAAAGTGGATAATCCTATCATATTGTCGTAGTGTATTTCCTTTAATTTATGAGGCAATAAACTATGTACTGACAAAATTGAACCACACTCACAAGTGATTTTTTTTTGTCTTATTTCTTTATAATATTCTTTTTTCTTTTTTAACAAATATTCTTTATTCTGTTCTCTGTATCCTTTCATGTTCTGTGATAATTGCTCTTTATTTTCTTCGTAGTATCCTTTCATTTTCTGTGTTAAATGTTCTTTATTTTTTTCATAGTATTTTTTCATTTTTTGTGCTATTTGTTCTTTGTTATCTTGATAATATTCATCTTTGGTTCTTCTTACTATATATATATTTTATTTACACAATTTTCTGTTCGTCTAATACATTCACCTTCTCTTTTCTCAAGTTCCATTTTGTTATTGCAAGGAAATTCTTCAATTAATTCAATATAATCATCATCATATTTGACGATTTCAAAAGAAGAAACATAATTAAATTTTCCATTCATCCAACATTTATATTCTCTTTTATGAGAATAAAGTCTTTTGTATAATGGTTGAGTGGTTGAACCGATATACACCTGATCCGTTTGATACGACCTGATAGCATATATTCTACCTTGTTTGTAGTCGGGCATCCTTTTATATCGTTTATTATCGCTATCTTTAAATCATAAATTATCGCATTCATATATATGTGTCCTGTACCAAGACGAAGCATCACCAGCACATATTAAAGGCAGTGCCTCATCAAAACTACGACACATATTATTTCCGTTATTTATGAAAACACACTTAAAACCAGTTTCTATTCCTTTTTGGATACAATAAGCACACGATTCATTCTTTTTTTCACTTACACGAGAGTAAAAGTCGCAGGCAGTCCGCGACATAGCAGAGCACACAAATAGCAATATTAACAACATATATTATCCCTCTTCTTTAATTATATTATTATAAATTGCTTCTCGTTGCTTATCTGATAGCGGTAAGCGGTAAAGTATATTTTCAGGTTTTCTAAAAATATTGGGGTTTCTATTCACCAAGTTCTGAGTGATGCGGATTTGGTCAATTTCCTTTCCTAGCCTTTCCAACTCTTCAAGTTGTTGCTCGTCTTTGCTTTTTTCTTTTTTATTTTCCATCCTATCTGATATATATTATAGTGGATAAAAAAAAATGCCACACGAAAAACCATTTTTTACGTATTATAACGAAATTAGACGCGAACATAAGTATTTGTTGGATGAAGCAGACCAATTTTGGATTGATGACTTTAATGAAGGTATCAATAATCAAGCCCGCGAAAGGCTTAGAGCGGATAGATTGTTGGATGCTTCAACAAAGAGGGGGAATATTATGGAGGATTTAAAAGATAGAATCAGTGCGTTGGACAATAAGCAAAGTATTTATGTAAACATGAATTACGATTAACTGAAAGCACACCTTCAAGATGATGGTGTTGATATGAAAGAATTTGAAAGAAAACACGGAACTGCCCCCATGAACGAACAAATGATTGAAATGCGAAAATTAGCAATGGCTACTGATAAATATGATATAGCGCATAGAAGACAATATCCAGCAAATGAAGCGTGATATAACACAATTGGTAAAACAAGAATATAAAGAAGAAGACTTAAAACGATTAACCGATAAGGGTTTAAAGTATATGAAAGAAAAAGGCCAAGCGGACAAAACTCGCGTAATACGAAGAGAGGATAGAAAGCAAGCGGAGCAGGATTATAAGGAATGGAAAGAAAACCGAGAAGAGTGGGAGCGAAAACACCCAGATGATGCTTCAATAGAAGCAAAGATAGGCGACGAACACAAGATGCTTGTGCCACGAATAACTGATAATCCCCGAAGTGTAGAAAGATTTGTTAATGCTATTATTAGAAGTATTCAAGAGATAATTATGGGGCCCAGACTTAATAGATTACTTAACCTTGCTACAGGTGTTGGGCGATATGGTGTGCGAAGGCTAGCGTGGGGGCAGATATTGAGATTAATTGCCAACAATCCACAACTACGTGCGATGAATGTTGGATTACTTGGAAGAAGAAGAGCAGATGCTTTCAATACCCTTTTGCTAGCGCTAGCGAGAAATGAAGCGCCAGAGGGCTTACCTCCGCCTAATCCTCTTTTGATCGCAGGCGGACAGCAGAGAATAGGCGATTATGTATTAAGTGAATATATGCGCAGATTAGCCACTGGAATAGCGTCTTTAAATGCGTGGGGCGCATTTAAAACAGGCGTAGAGACTATGTCAGTTCTCGGTTTTGGAAAAGCACTTAAAGAAATATATAGAACATGGTCTGCTCAACCAGATGCTCTCATTAAGTTGGAAAAAGAACGAATTCATACCGAGGGAAGTAATTATAATGGTGGGGGCACACGAGTAGAAAGCCGTCTTCAATTAGAAGATAGAACTCGTGGCAAATTTCCTTACATTCTCCCAGCAGATGCTTTGGACTTAGTTGCTTTTGAACATGATTTATTGTATGCGTCTGGCGACAAGAATGTCCAAGACTTTGCCGATAAACGATACTTTGAAAGAATTACCAATATGAGTGATTATCTAGCGAGTAATGGATTGGCTACGGCCGAAGTTGCTAAGAGTATTTTTGACAATTACAACTCAATGTTTTCAAAAGCGGATATATCTAGAATGGCCTTAGAAGCACAGGGAAGGGCACGTGGCGGAGTATCTTTTTGGGATGGAATGAAGTTTTGGAAAACCATCAAAACCATTCCTCCAGATGCGAAGTATAATGGATTTATAGGCGATGTAGATAAAACGTTAATGTCTATGATTGGTATCATGAAAAATGTGGGCAGTTTTGACAAGGATGCAACATTTAAAGTAAATAAAGTGGTTAATCCTGCTACATTTAATAAACAATATGCGGAACTCGTCGATGGATTTAATAAAATGGTTGAATCGCAAGAAACAGCCGATGGTGTGAAAGGATATTCTTTTATTCAATTAGCAAATGAAACTACAATTAATAATTTTATAGAAAAAATAAATACACAGAGCATAAAAGATATTCCACCAAGTATAGAAAAAGATATAAATCTTAGTGTTGAAGTCCCGATCGCATACTCAGACAATATGGTATTAGCACCCAATTTTGATTCAATCGGACTTGGTAATAACTTGCTTATACTTGAGGGTAAAGGTGCCCAAACGAGGCACTTAAAGGGTTTTGTCAATTTGCTAAAAACAAAAACTGGAAAGAAAATATCTTTGACATCGTCAGAATATGACGATCCTATTAGTGGATGGGAAAATGCTATAAGGCAAGCATTAAACAAAGGGGCTAGTAAGTCAGAGATCGCAGAAGCGGATGAGACATTAGATATGAGAATTTATCAAGAAGTGAAGGGTAGATTGACGCAGGAACAAATGAAGCAATTAGAAGACTTAGAAATAAAAGATTCAAATGTGCCAATAAGTCAACCATCGAAGTTACAAACCATGCCACCAGCACCACAAACTCAACCACCACAAACCATGCCACCACAAACTCAACCACCACAAACCATGCCACCACAAACTCAACCACCACAAACCATGCCACCCGCACCACCGCAAGCAACGCCAGCACCCGCACCATTGCCAGTGCCACTAGTGCCAAGAACAGGCGGATTTGTTGAAGAACCAGTCCAACCGCCACAGCCACAGACTGATCTAAAAAACGAAGAACAACAAAATGTCGCCAATGACCAAATGGTAGATAGTATGAGATCTATTGATAAACTTGTTGATAAAATTATGGGTAAAACTCCCAAGGATGAAAGAGAAGATATGTTAGCACTTATCCGTTTTCTTATGCCAAGTGATCAGAATGGAGGTATCGGCACTTCAAAAACTAATCCACTTATTAAAGGTAATGAACAGAGACGCGATCGTATGCTGGCAACTAAAAATGATTTTGAATTGTTAGATAACACAATCTACAACAACACAAACAACAATTTTATGCTTAATAGATACAATAGAGCCGTTATTCAACAACGAATGAGAGAGACACGAGAATTACCAAAAATGAAGCGCAAACTAACACGAAACTTCTCAGCGGAAATCCCGCGACAAGTTCAAACTCGTCCAGAAAGAAAGGATTTTAAACCGCTCGTCAATCCTCCAAGTAATTATGCTTTTGGTAGTCCTTACTCTCCTTATTTCTATAATTATGCTTCACCACCCCAACCATTTGGTGCTGAATATGATAATTATAGATATAATCCAAACTATTTTCAAAACCCATAATATGGTGATGCCTAAATCTATACATAAAGGATTAATAGCAAACAAGTTGCCACGAAAAACACTTTTGAAGCAGAATCTGGAGAAGACTAACATAGAAAAAGCACACGAGGAATTTACTATTGACAGGCCGGTAATAACAGAAATAGAAAACAAGAAGCCCCCTAAATTTCATAATGACTTAGAAATACAACCAATTAAAACACAACGAGATAGTGTCAAACTGCTTCCCATTCAAGAAGAAGGGATATTGCCAGCAATGGGCACGATGGTTATATGCGCCAGCACTGGCGGGGGTAAATCAGTTATGATTTGTAATCTTCTTGCCAAAAAGAACATCTTGAAGGGTTTTTATGATAGAATAGTCGTCTTTTGCTTAAGTCCATGCCCAATTTTGGAAGACACTCTCAAGTTAAAAAAAGAAGACATAATCAAAGAAGACCGCCCAGAACTAATGCGCGAAATATTAACTAAACAAAAAGAACTGATTAAGACGAAAGGTTTTAAGAAAGCACCAAAGATATTATTGTTTTTGGATGACATCGCACAAAGTAAGACTTTTCTTAAGTCAGAAGTGCTTACTGAGTTGTTTTTCGCTTCAACACATGCTAAAGTGTCAGTCTGGGTAGCAACTCAGAGTTATACACAACTTCCGCGACGAGTAAGAATTAACTGCCATTGGATGATTATTTTTAACGGAGTGAGGCGGAGCGAACTTGACAGACTGGCAGATGAGTATGAGAGCCCGTTTCTAACAAAAAAAGAATTTTACAATATGGTTAAGTATGCTACGGCAGAACCTTATTCATTTCTGGCAATTAACAATACTGCTAGTGATAGAACAGCCCAATTTAGAAAGAATTTCTCCACAATATTACGACTAAACAAGGACAGAGATATGACCAATTTATAAACTAATTCAATTAAAAAGTTTTTTTGTTTCATAATAATATAATATGTCAGCACAGAAACTATATGCGACCCCTTATCATCAAGCAATGTCAATTTGGTATAAAGAAAATGGACAAGGCAAACTCACTACAATTCGTAAAGGAACACCCGAACATGTGGCAATTAGAAAAATAGAAGAAGATATTAAGAGTGGCAAGATTAAAAGTCAAATCCGTCCAAAAGCACCTAGGGCAAAGAAAACACTTAACGAACCAATTGCCAGCGGACAACCTGACCAAGTGCCAGATGAAGCATTGAAAAGAAAAGCACCAGACATAGCATCAGCGAATAAATCATCTCCTGAACCAAATGCGAAACCAGTTGAAATGTCTCCAGCACCTAAGGTTGAACATTCTTTGCCAAAGTCCGTCAATCCAACTCCTGTTTCTGTGCCAAAACAAACTACTACAACACCAGCAAGTAAGATAGAAGCAATAGAAGATGCTTCTAAAGAGACACCGCCACCAGAAAAAATAAAAAAACCTAAGAAACCAACACAAGTATCAGATAATAACACTATTAATCAAACCATGGCTGATTCAATGAAAATGAAAGAGGAAAGAATTACACACAAGAATTTACAAATTATGAAAAAAATAATTAGAGGAGAATAAAATAATATATTATGCGGATATTTATATATTCGCATTTATATACGATGATTAAAAACTCAAGTGTTTCTATGCGATTGTCAAATGGATTTATTGACAAGATGAATGAAACAAACCGACCTAAAAGTGATGGGTTTCAATTGAATCAATTTGAATTGTGGAGTAGCAATGGCGCCCCGTTAGTTAATCAGCCACTGACCGAATTTGGCGATTTAGTCCCACACAAGTCTTCTACTATTCAAAACACATTAACAGATATTTCTGATAAGAAAGGAACTGCGGATGTGGTTGATTTAGACACTGCCGTTAGCAGTCTGGCTTATTTGAAGAAAGCAGTTGAAAATGCTGATGCGAGAGAATTTCAATTAACCTCCCCGCAAGATGCAAGACTTGACAATATGCAGAAATCAGTTGATATTATTAGACAATCCGTTTCAAGTGAATAATTAATTATTTTTAAATTCTATATTTTTTTATTAGTATAATAAGCAGTGTAATTTCTACAACCACAACAACAAAAAAATGGAAGGAAAGGATAGTAAAAACAAGGAGGAGTTGATGACCCTCAACAACCTCAGGTATGAGTTGCCAGCAAATCTAGCACTCACTGAACAGGGAAGTATCTTTAAGAAGAACTTCTCTGACCAGCAGACTTATACCAGTTCGTCGGGGACTGAAATGATTTTTACATTACAGGCAAGCACTGATTTTGTTTATGGAAAGAATTGTTATTTGTCGTTTGACATTAAAGCAGATGGGTTGGTGGCCACTGATGGAAAAGATAATGTTGCTTGTGCTATTGGTTTCCAGAACACTCCCGCAACTGCTATTTTTGAAAGATTTTTGTTGGAAAGTAAGGATGGTAGCGAACTTGAACGAATTGAAGATTTGAACAAGATGGTGCGAAATATTCTCCCGTGGCATTATCCATTTGATTATCGCCGACAGGCACAGATGGCGGGACAGAGAGAAAGTGTTGATGTTATGGCTAGTGTCACAGACGACGCAGTTACTTACTTTGCGATCAATACTCCTACTGCTGGTAGTGTTGCGACTGGTAATTATTTGAGGGTTTGTATTCCTCTTCATTACTTTTCGGGAGTGTTTAATGAAGAAACTCTCATCCCTCCCTCTCTGATTAGTGGTATGAGGCTTCGTTTGACATTTGCACCGCCTCAGGAAGCATTGACTATTATTGGAACCACTGATGCTAAGGTTCCCGCTGGATTCTCTGGATCGGCTCTCACTTATACCATATCAAATCCTGTTATTATGTTGGAGACATTCTCTCTTGCTCCCGCCGTCCAGAGAAATATTATGGAACAGATGGGAAGCAAGGATGGACTTCCATACACTTATGAAACATATTACAACCAAAAGGCGAACCCGGGGACTTCCGATGATTTTAATCTTCAAGTGAATAAGGCAGTTGCTCGTGCTCAGTGCTTGTATATCGTCACTCAAAATGTAATCGCAGATAATGCTAGTATTGATAACCTTGGAACGGCTCAAATGCCTTACAGACAATATCAATGCCGTATTGGTGATTGGTATGCTCCACAGCAGAAGATGGAAATCGGAGGAAGCACCGATACTCTTGCCTCCGTTCGCGAGGATGTGCAGAGTTGTATGCTAACAATCTCCAAGCGACTATGGGTATTCGCGATGCTTATATGTCTTCATCTGTTTCTCTTGAAAACTTTCGTAAGTATTATTCTGCTACTGCTGTTGCTACTACTGCTACAAATGGTGGTTTTGCTACCATTATCCAGACACTCAATCAATCGCCCCACATTGGAGCATCTGGTCTTGCGGTTAATAACTCACGAACTGCCGAAGTTTCTATTCGGTATGCTTCCGATTATAACGCAGTTCGCGCAATCACTGCTTGGTTGAAATATGTTAAAGTCGCGTCTATCTATCCATCTCGTGCTGTGGTCAAACAATAAAAAATTAAAAATTAGAATAATATATAATTTATAATATAGCAATGTCATTTACGATAAGCAATCTTGAAGACGAAAAGCGCACCCGCAAAAATTTCCTCCTTCGCGTCTCGTCAAGTGATAAAACAGAATCAAAATCCGCTTCTACTCACAATGGCCGGTTCGTCGTTGATCTCCCAGCAACTGGTCGTAATATTGATATAATCAGTGCTTATGTCGTTAAAAGTATCTCTATTCCAAACGTTTTCCCAAACATACCGAGTTATGCCAACACTCTCACATTGATTAAAACAACTGGATCGGCTACAAAAACGGCAATCGTAACAGAAAATCAATACACCATTGATACATTTATTACCGCTCTTCAAACTGCGAGTAATTCAGCAATTACCCCCAACTCCGTAGTTATAACTTTGAACTCCGTTAATAAATTGAATTTCGCATTCACTGGTGATACGTATGCTTTTGATTACGATAATAGCACGATTAGAGACAAGATAGGACTGACTGCCGATATTTCGGCCTCGGCGAGTAGCACGATGCAATCTATTGTAAATCTAATCGGTGAAACCGCCGTTTATGTCCATAGTCGTGCTTTAAATCAGTCTGGTTTAGTTGAAGCAAATGGTAATTTCTCTGTCGTTGGTAAATGTAATTTAGATAAGCCCTATGGAGCCCAGTGCTACTTTGAATCGTCAAACGACGTAGCCGATTACGTGCCATTTAATACTACGAAAAGTTTAAGGTCTATTGATATTGTCATTAGAAATGCGGGCGGTGAAGTTTTAAGTGTCCCATTGAACTTCGAGGTTAGTATTCTTCTCAAGGCCTATCATGCGTAAGCCGAAAAACAATAAAAACATTTATTTTTTAATTGTATATTAAAGGTATGATAAAATATATGTAAAGATAAAAAGCAATAATGCCCGACTATAAACAAGGAAAAATATATAGTCTTAGATCGCATCAAACTGATCAAGTCTATATCGGTTCAACTATTCAACCTTTGTATAAGCGATTATTCCAACACAAAAGTGATTATGGAAAATGGATGAATGGAAAAGGTAATTATATATCTTCTTTTGAAATAGCCAAATATGATGATGCGTATGTTGAATTGGTTGAAGAATATCCGTGCGACAATAAAATGCAATTACTTAAACGAGAAGGCGAAGTAATTAGATCTACAGAAAATTGCGCCAACAAAAAAATAGCAGGTAGAACTCATAAAGAATATAATGATCATTACAAGAAGGAACATAAAGAAAAAATATTACAACAAAGGAGATTACATTACGAAGCGAACAGAGAGAACTTATGTCAGCAAAAACGAGAATATTATCAAGAAAATAAATATAAAATGTCGCAACAAAAAAAAGTAAATTACCACAAAAGAAAAACAATCGGCTTAGCCACATTTGGAATATAAATACATTAATATAATGACATTTATAAAAAGGTTAAATGTGTTGTTTACCTTGATACAAACTATTAACTCACGGCGACGACAACAGCATAAAGAGCAAATCCCCTGCGGTGCCAATATTGACCAGTTTTACATATATTTGAAGAGAAATCACGCACGTATAACAGAAAAATTAATCAAAAACAAAGATTTTGAATACATAAAAAAATGTCTATAGAGATACAAAACAAATTTGATGCGCAAATACAATATTCTATGATATAATATTTTGCCATAAATAAAACCTTCTTTTTTTGTTTAAATTTGGTCTTCAATCCAGTTCAAACTCGCATAAATACTCGCAGTTCCACCGCTCGTTACTTGTGCGGATATGGTAAATGTTTTGCTTGTTCCTGTCTTGATATTATATTGAGACAAATCAATGTATATTGATGAAGCACCAGACAGCACATATGTAAATATCACACTTCCACCCGTTCTTGTCGTCCCTGCCGTATCTACTTCGGCCAATGATGTGTTTGTATCGTAATTGCTATATGCTGGTGTGCCTCCCAATGTGGTATTAAGAATGATTCTTGCGATACATGTTTTAGTGTCTGAATTACTTATACATAAATTCTCAAAGTAGATTATGTTGTAATTCGTTTTGCCATTGAATATGGCGCGGTTTCTAATGGTAAATATGGCAGTTTCTGTTGCTCCTATATTCTTGACTGAATCATACGAATTCGTCAAAGCAATAGTGCGGTCAATAGTCCCTTCAACCGCCAAAAACATACTCACCGTTTTCATTACAACGGATTGAAGGCTTGACGAATACGCTTTCGCATAAACAGCAAACGCCGCCTGATCCAATGATGGAGTGGTAGCAGTGTTCGCGTATTGTATTGCGTGGATTGTTTCCATTCGGCCAGTTCGCGGGTTTTCAACTTTGAATGTAATCTGACCGCCACCCAGATATTGGACGACTATTTCAAACACATTCAATTTAGTAAAATCAAGTGTTGGAAAACTCCCAGTATCATTACATTTATCAACATTCCAAGCATATTGTTTAACTACATTTTCTACGCTTCCCGCCGTTCTGACAACGGACATTCCCAAGTTTGATTGTCTAAAGCACAAATTGTCTGCTGGTGTGCCTATGCCGATATCGCAATTAAAAGTGTCTGCTACGATGGATGACGGAAATATAGCCGAAAATCTAGCAACCAACCCCATACCACTTCTATATTTTGCTCGCTCAATAGTCGTAATCTGCGCGGTTGAATTACCTGAGGCCGATGTCGTTAAAACCGCCATTGAATTAGCAGACGATACCACCCGCCGTTTGTTTCTGTTTTGTCAAAGAATCGCGTATTAATACCATATGTAAATAGTATTACATTTTGTAATACTGGCGACAAAGTGGCCGTTCGCAACTCTCCGAAGGCCGTTGTAGGTAAAGCATCTTTTATTATGTTGCCAGTTGATGACGATGTATCAGTGCTTTGACCAAACAAATTCATTTTATACATGTAAGTTGATTTTTTTCTAGTAAAATCAACTTTATTATATAAAACATGTCGGTAATAATACGTGAATTGCAGAGTGATATAGTTGGACACATAAGGACATTTGTTTATTCAGAGATGCCCCAGCAGGATTATAAAAAAGAATTTTGTAATATATGTGGTTTGTCTCGCACATTCCAGTCGCACCCTCCTACTATAGCAGTTGATATTGATAATGTAGATGGTGTTCAGTTTTTCACGATCTGTTCAATTAATTGCTATAGAAGAGAGTCCAATATCAGAGCAAGATATGGCGAACCGCCTTTAATCGTTGTTAAGTATTAGCCTTCTTTTTATTTCTCGTGCTTCTTCTTAATGGTGCTTTTGTTTCCTCTTCTTTTTTCGCTTCGCTCTTCGTCGCTTTACTCTCTTCGCTGTCGCTCTTCGTCGCTCCACTTCTCTTCTCTTTAATAAACGTATTGACAATAACGGCTCCAATCCCGCTTATCTTTCTTAGTTTAGTATTTGTAATATTCGGATTATCATTGTAAATCTGCTCAAGCAATTTATACTTATCCTCTCTACTAGCGCTTTTACCTAATGGTTGATATTTACATTCTTCTTCTCCGTTCTCACTTTCAATTTCATTAGTATTATTTAAATTCAAACATAAATCTATTTTGCGTCTTAACTCCTCTAATTCTGTTTTAATCCCTTCTGCCTTAATTTCTTCAGGGTCGGCCACATTAACCCAACTATAACTAAAACTAGTAAGCATATCGCCGTGCCCCAACACATTTGAAACCCACGTGTTAAAATTCTCTAATTTCGGATTGGCAAAATTACTATACGACAAACTAGCATATAGTTTTCGCAACATACTGCTCTTCTGTGTGTATTCTGATAGCCAAGGGAAGATTTTAATGATTCTTTTGTTTAGTTCATTGTTCTTTTGCTTATCAAGCACACCTTCGCTGTTGATAATGACTGCTTTTTTCTTTTTGAAATGGTTTCGTATTGAATTTACTTTTTCTATTACAAACTGGGGAGTAAAAAGGACAACAGGCCTCTCAGTCCAATTCTTTTTTTGTCCTTCCCTCTTTTTTGCTAGGTTATTCACTCGCAACCAACTCGGTTTATCTGGTATTAATTCATACGTGTTTTTGTCAAATATTTCTACAGGCCTTGCTCCAATTGCTATCATCAAAACAAGCAGTTTAAGATAAGGGTCATTACTTAATATCATATCATTCATTTTAGCCATTACATCACGGACATCAATTTGTATCTTTTGTTCATTTTTGGCTTTGACATCTTTCTTATATCCCTCAACGATATCAATCCGCTCGTCTTCATTTAGATTAAAATACTTATCTCGTTTGCTCATTTCATATACTTTTTCACTTTGATGGGGCTCTATCGCTTTTTTTCTTACTTCAGAAAGTCTTTGTCTTCTACTATTCAAATTTGGATACACGATAGCATACTTTGGATATATTACCTTTAGTGCCTCAAGCACTTCTTCATCACTCGTTGGCGTGCTAAATAGCAATATAATAGCATTATGAAAGGCTATACTTGGTTTTAATTCACTATCGTAGAAGTTAGACACGACTTCATAAATTTTACTTTCATTAGTAGCAACTCTTAACTGCCTAACAAACTTTTTGTCATCTTCGCTCCACATCTTAGTGTATATAAGACAAGTCTATTTTTTTATATGAATCAAAATTAACTCCCCTCCGTCAATTCCGCTTCGCCGACGCTTCCTTTATTGTTTGCCCCGCGGTTTGTCTCAGAGCACAAATCGCCTTCAACGGCTTCTTTTTTCCCCGTCCTTAAAGTCCTTTTTTTAAAAAAAAGTCCCCTATAATTTTAAGGACACCCTAGAAGCGGTATTTTATACGAATTCTAACTCTGCCCATATTACCCATGCCCCCATCCTTACTTCCTTATTATTATTATTAACATTATTATTATAAAAATAGGGTATATAAAAAGGGATTTAACCCCATTTGACTGAGTTTAACTATGTCCT
>WBZZ01001352.1:57500-67533 GCA_019918135.1 Paulinella micropora
CTTCCCCTCAATCTCTCTCTTTTTTTTTTCCGGCAGTATGTCAAGAACAAACGTACTATTAATAAAAAATACAAGCAACGTGGTGCTGTAGTATGATTCCCCCTTTGATCTCCTTCTTCTTCTTATCATTATCATTATTATTATTTTTATTATTATTATTATTATTATTATTATTATTATTATTATTATTATTATTATTATTATTATTATTATTATTATTATTATTATTATTATTATTATTATTATTATTATTATTATTATTCACAGGGAGATCGTAAGTACATTGTCTTTTTTTAATGACATACCCTTGTATAAGGCGGATATCCTATAATACAGTATTAGGGGGCCAGTCCTAATAGCTATATCCGAAGTCGGGGTGTATGTACCCGACCCTGCGATATACCGACACAAGTAGAGATTGACCGTGCTCAGGTACGACAGTATATAATCTATCGTTAAAAAATAATTTAATGAAAGTTTCAGAGAACATTTCATTTTCGAGAACATCATCCCAGGACTTGTAAAAGGGTCATACCCGGGAACACCATCGCTCAATACACTAGCGATCCCCGTATACGGTGTAGTATCATTGTCGATCGACCTTTCGCACTCGTATGTTGCGATCGAATGCCAAGTTATATCACTGAGTCTTTTTAATATTCATATTGATAACTGATGATGCATGATCAAATCATGATACGCCGTGGGCAATCAACCAGTTTATTTGAGACGCATAAAGAAAAATAGTTTCTTTGTTACTGCCTTCGTCGTCTGGCGCGGATTTCTTTACCTGGTGGAGGACCACCAACAAAAGTCAGATCGAACTTTGACTGTTCGAGAATGTCCCAGATCTTATTAGGGATTCCGCCCAACGATAATTCAAAAGGGACATCAAGCACTCCTCTTGGCAGTGTCTGGGGGGTCCACGCAGTGTAATCCTTGTCTCTGGGAGTAATTGTATCATCCCATGTCTCGAGACTTTTTGCGTCTTTATATACTGGCAGATAATGTCTTGCCTTTGGATCCTCAACCGGGTCCATACTTCTCCAGAACTGGAGTATCGGTTGTACTATCTTTGCGGCTGATGATATTTTGAGTGTCCGTGTGACACGCATCTGTCGTGGGACCGCCACGACCCGCATCAAGTATAAGTCTGAGAGAGTGTCATCAGCGACATGTTGTTCCGCTGGTCTCATCAGATAGAAAGCATCTTTCACCCATGCGATGGTTGCTATCGCATCGCCTTCCTTCCATCGCTCATGGACAATCTCAACGTTGCCCGCGTTTGGGTCAGTGTCCGTCCCCTCCTCCTCCTGGTGGACGCCCTTTGATCTCATCGACCTCATCACCTTCCCCGGTTGGTCGTTAATAAGATCATTCCGCGCTCTCCTTAGCTGCGCCTCTGTGATCCTCTCCTTCTTTCCGCTATGCTCTCGCGGAGACTTGGACTGAGTCCCCACCGCGCTTATGCGGTCAGTCTTCTTCTTACTGTCCACCTCACTCTCCTCCTTCTCAGCTATCGGTGCCCGATAAGCATCGTCTTGGTCTATGCCAGCCTCCTTGTGGATGGGGGCACCTCTTTGAAATCGTCCTTCATCCGTTTTAACGCCTCCTCAACGGATTCATCTTCCAGTAAGAAAGGATCATACTTAATCAGCCTTCTTACATTCACAATTTGCACCTTCCCTCTACCCCTGATCTTGCAGTTCAGAGGTCCCGTCTGTTCCATAATCTGATAAGGTCCTTTCCAGTGAGTGAACAGCTTGGAGCTGACTCCCTTCGGGACCTGAGGATGGTACAACAGTACAATATCCCCAACCTGAAATTTGATCTGATCCAAGTGCGCTTGTCGCACCCCTTCAGCATCAGTCTTTCGGCGCTCCGCCTCTCTATGCGCCCTGACTATTTGTTCCGCCTCCATCTTCACTCTAAGTCTCATCCCGAACAACTCATCCGCATCCGCCCAAGTGTCTTTTGGGTGAAGGAGCGAAGTCGGGATATCAGGCTCACGCCCATATACTAACTGATATGGAGAGATTGAGCTCTTCGAGCCTCCTAACGCCGTAGAGGGTAGACAGTTCATTGCAAACGCAAATGATGGTGCTGCCTCGACCCATGCTCTTTGATTCTCCTTCTTCGTGCAATACATCTTTAGCGATGCTTTGAGGGGTCTGTGTACCCGCTCGATTTTTCCATTTGCTCGCGGGTTATAGGCAGTAACATATTGCCATTTCATCCCGTAATACTTAGATAGTTTGTCGATGACCTCGTTATTAAAGTCCGAGCCTCGATCAGAACATATCTTTCTTGGTACTCCGATCTGTGAGATGATCCTATCGATCAGCGCCTCGGCAGTCGTCTTGCCTGTAACGTCTTTGACAGGGATGATCCACACATAGTTGGTGGCTCTGTCAATAGCCGTAAGGAGGTATTTGTAACCACCCTTCGATTCTGGGAAAGGTCCCACATGATCAATGTGTATAAACTCAAACATCCCCGCATGAAGAGGAAATTCGCCAATCAGGCCGAAATTTGCCTTCAGTGGTGTTTTGTTTATCTTGCACGGGATGCATGCATCCACCGCCTGATCTATCTCCTCCATCTTCTTCCACCAGAATCGCCTCGCTACGAACATGTGAGTTCGTTGTCGACCCGGATGCGCCAAAAGTGGGCAATTGTGGGCTGCGACAAATATAAATCGTCTCAGACTCTCCGGTACCCAAAGGGTCCATTTGTCCGGCTGTGACGCATAGCGACCGTGAAGGCCCTTGTACCACAGTAGACCATCTCTCCATCCCATCTCCTTCATCTGATCTTTGATCGCTTTCGTCATCCTTAGCTCATCCGGATTCTGATATAACTGTATGAGTTCCTTAAACTCCGGATCTTGAGCCTGTTGTTGCCTCCATGCGGTAGGCGAGGCTATATGGATAGTACCATCTTCTAGCCGTACCCCGATTCTTTCCGGGTCATCATCTAGGTCACTTCTCCGCTCTTGAGGAGGCTCCGCATAAACTTCCTGCGTCTCCTCTTCTTCCTTCATGTTCGCCTTCGCATTCTCATATACCTCATAGGACCACTCAGCGTCATCCTGGGTATGTAGCTCACAACATATCCCGTGATCCGGGCCTTGTGGACTGTACCGTAGACCTGTGCGGTCATATCGGACTCCACTCGCCATCTCCATCGCCTCAATGTGGTTGACCTCATACACCTTGTCAGTGGACAAGTCTTCCATCTCCACCGTGGACACCAACGCCGATACTTCTGAGTTAAACTCTAGCCTAGAGAGGCTATCAGCGACCACATTTCGCTTTCCCGGTAGATGGACCATTGTAAAATCGAAACAAGACAAGAACGCTCGCCACCGCGCCAGCCGTCCCGTCTGTTCATGATTCATCAACCATAACAGGTTATGATGATCAGTTCTAACAATAAATTGAGGTCCTCCCCACAAATACTCTCTGAGCCTCTTGAGGGCCCATACTACCGCCAACGCCTCTCTTTGCCTTGTGCAATAGTTTCTCTCCGCCGCACACAACTTCCTACTAATAAACATGATTGGGCGTAATTTCTTCTCCTCATCCTCTTGTTGTAATACAGCCCCAATCGCAAACTTAGATGCGTCTGTATCGACTACGAATTGTTTCGTAAAGTCGGGCATCGTTAACACCAGTCCTCCGTCTTTCGGGTCTTTGTAAATGAGATCTTTGAGCGCATGAAACGCTTGCAAAGCCTCTTCGTCCCACTTCTCAAAGTCTCCAAAATCTATCATTTTCTCCAACTTAGCCCGTGTTGCACCCCAATCGGGTATAAACTGGCTATAGTATTGCGCCATCGCAAGGAATGAGTGCAATTCAGTGCGGTTCTTCGGTATCGGTCGATTCATAATCTCCTCCCTCTTCTCTTTGGATATCGAGACTCGATTATGGGAGATCTCGTACCCTAAGTATGTCACACTCGTCTTGGCAAGTTGACACTTCTTCAGATTGCACTTCAGGCCAAAAGCTCCGATGCGCCTGAATATATCGGACAAATGATCGATATGCTCCTCCATTGTGTTAGAGTATACGATAATGTCATCGATATAGCAAAATGCATATTCTCCCGCCTTCTGTCCCCGCCTTCTCATAAAGCCTCCGTCAGACAAATCATCGTACTGACTGCTCAACATCTTCTGCATTGCCTTCTGGAAAAGTCCTGGGGCTTGCTTGAGGCCCATCGGAAGCACTTTCCATTGATATATTTCCATACCCACCACAAACGCCGTCAGCCATCTGGACTTTTCCTCCAGTGGTATCTGCCAGAAGCCATTCTTAAGGTCAATGACCGAATAGAATTTTGCATTCCGCAGTACTCTCCTTCCTTCTTCTAATGTCGGGAGAGGATTTCTCTCTTCCTCCAGCACCTTGTTAACACGAGCATAGTTAACTGTCAGGCGCCATTCTCCTCCTGGCTTCGGCACTATTCTCGGTTGTGAGACTATTGGAGATGTTGATCTCTCAATAAAGTCCTCATTGAGCAGCTGTCTTGCTAGCTCCTCCGCTATCTTCGCCTCATGTATACTCAAATTCGCCCTTCGTGGTGCCGGTGACGGCTCCGCACCCGGTATTTTGTAAATAACCGCAGTGAAATCTTCAGGCTTGACACCACCTGCATGTGGAGGGTCAAAAATTTCCTTGTTCGCCTCTAATTTGGCTTTTAAAAGCTCCTTCTCCTTCTCCGTGCCTACTCCTTCTTCCAATATTTTCCGCGCCGCCTCTTGAAAATCTTCATCAGACATCTGCTTATGCTGCTTGAGGGGTTCTCTGTCCTCCTCCAAGCCTAAGTCCTCTTCCGAGACATCATCTAGGCCGTCTTTTCATACGTGACCGTGTCCGGCTCATCATCTTTACCGAGCTCCACCAGCATGTCAATGAGTCTCGCGTATTGCAAAGGAGCTTTACGGGTGTAAAAACCATCAAAGCATGTGAATGCTTGCGGTATCAATTTCAACTTGTCGAGGTCTCTGAGCTTCCGCTTGTATGCACTGCTCTGCTCACGAGTTCCCATACGACAAGCCACCACTAGCTGTTGCTTGCGAGAGGGTACCGGTATAGGATGATCAATAAGCCGGTCCCTTATTTCCTGCGCCCATATCGCCTTCTCATTATATGGCAGGATAATAGTATACGGCTTATTATTTTCGAATAAAGTCCGTAAGCATTTCTTCACTTCAGACAGTGAACGCGGCCACGTGGGCTCGTCACCCCAGAAATCAGTAATAAAACTTTTAATAGTTTCTGGTGGAGTATCCGGGATTCGCCCGTTCTCCTTGGTACAAACGCCTCCCTTTTTTCTTCTCCTACTTTCGCATGGAAACAGTATCCGTTAGTAATATGGACATCTGTTCCTACTCCTTCCGCGAATCTCGCCAACGACGGGCTTCTTTGTGCGACACATATAATCTCCTCCTTTCGCTTCTCGATTAAGTCATCAATAGACTTTTTGTCCCAATGGCATGTCGGAACTGTGACAGTGCACACTTGGGATTCCCAATTGTCGGTCCAGGACAGTTCATCCGGTCTTACGACATGGGGGTGAACGTACACCTCAAGTGCCTCATGTGCGATGGCCATCTTTTTGTGATCCGTCGCTAGACTCAGCTCATAAGCCTCATAAGAGTCAGTAGCGTTGAAGGGATCAATATCGTTCTCTTCTCCTCTTTTTACTCCATATATCACTCGCCGTGCGGCGCAATCAATCACAGCCCCCATCGTAGCCAATTGGTCATACGATAGTAATATTGACCCGTGGTAACCGGGGACGACATAGAGGTCCATACGGTATACTCGTGCGGATTTCAATTTAAAGGTCAGTGTGATGATTCCCGTGATATCCGTCCGGCTGCTCACTCCTTTGAGAGTGCCCGTTGACTTTTTCATATTTCCGTCCACCCAGTCCCGGTATCGATTAAAAAACTTCCGGCCGACAATATTAATATTCGCCATCGTATCATTACCAACTTTTAATATTGTCTTCAATGTTTCACAATAAAGTTCCGTATAACACAGAGCATCGGGCCTGTGTATATTGGCTGCGAGAACAAGAACTTTACGTTCCAAATTTTGGAGTCTTGTCTCTAAGTTTTTCAACTCCTCCTTCTTCTCCTCCTGCTTCACCTCATTAACATTTTTATTATTCTGCGGTACTGGTGCGTTTACTATTTGAGCGACATTGTCTTGTGGTACTTGAGTACACACATTGTCTTTTTGCTCGCCACCCGCCGCGACCGTAGACATTGAGTCTGTTCGTGGTTGTTTGCTTGGCCGAGGCGATACGTCTGCCATTGGCCTCCTCGCCTCCATCGCAAGTCTCGCCTTCCTATTTGCATCAGTTATCATTGGTAACCGTGCTGTATGAACGGGTATGAGACTACCTTGGGGCTGCAGTCTCTGTGTACCCACATCTTTGTTTTCACATTGAGGAAGCGTTGGCCCAGTCTGCACAACAGCATTAGAAAGCACTGTGACTTTAGGGTTAAACTTCACAGTCTTCTCCTTCCTCTCTTCTTCCCCCTCCAGTCATTCCACCACCTCGAAACGATTACCTTGAGTAGTGTCCGGGTAGGATGACGTATCGGTCTCCGAGGCAGTGTTGTAGGCCTGAGCTCGACCGAAATTCGGGTTGGAGCTTGCCCATGAGCCTCCTCCTCCTCTGGGTGGGGGGGCTGGAGCTCGAACAGCTCTCCCTCCATAAGGGGTATATCCCCGACCTCCTCCTCTTCCTCTCTGAGGGGTTCCCTGCCACCTCGAGGCTCCTCTCCATGTTCCTCTCCTCGTCCTCCTCCTCCTCCTCCTCCTCGTCCTCCTGCTCCTGCTCCTCCTCTCGTCCTCTTTGAGAGGCTTTAAGTTCTTTTGTCTCTCCCTTTCCTCCTTCTTCTCCTTCATCCTCTTCACGTAGGTAATGATTGCCTCTCGTAACTCCTCATCATCACACATATTGGCATACCAACCTTCGTTCGCAGCGGCAATCTGAAGCATATTGAAAAGGCCCGGTTCCTTGCCTTCCGTCCTGCTCAGAAAATTTGCCCTTGCTGTTGGGTTCTGCCTATCATGATTGAAAGAGCAGTCTCTGTTCTCCATCTGTGCCTTACACTGCAAGCCCGCGAACCACCTCCAACATGCGGTCTTCAGGTCTGGCTCTCTCTGTCTCTTCCAACCGGCAACTCTGTTTGTGTACGTGGCTTGTGCGCCAACAGGTACACCGCCTGCCTGTGCCGTATGTGCCTCCGTGAGCGAGTCCATGTTTGAGCATGCACTCATCACTTCTTGAAACAGTGCTGACGGAGCAACGCTTTGAACCGTATTTTCGAACACGTGTGTCTCGAGGAAGTTCTTGGACTTCACTGAGCTAAACGTCGAGCATTGTTGTATGAGCTGAGTAAGCTTGCTCGGGTTAACTGTGTGTAACGCCGAAAAGAAATAGAGGATGATCGACTTGCGGCCATAGAATAGCCCATAGGAGGAAACTACCTCCGTAAGGGTCGCCGCCAAGCCAACAGCACTCCTCAAACTCATCGCCACTGTCTCAAAGATTTCAAATCCTATGAGAGTACCAGTGCAGAGATGCTGGTATCCATGAGATTGAAAATATGAAATGAGTGTGGCCACCGCCAGTTCACACTGAGCGTCTAGGCCTGTTGCATTGTTTCTCTTAATCTCCTCCTTCTTTCTCAAAAACTTGTACTGTGTCAGATCAAATCCCTCCGAGACTAGAGATTGGTCAAAAACAGTAACAAGGGCCTCGTATTCCTGCGTTTCGTCGCAAGGAAAAGCCTTCATGCAGGCATTGATCTCTTTGAGCTTGCTCAAAAGCGAAGCATCAGAGTCTTTGTCTGAGCTCGTCTTGGCATATAGCATGAGACTTGCCACTCCTCCTTTCTTCCCCTTGAAGGCATTTATGATGTTTTGTCTGTCCTTCTTCTCCGTGTTTGTGACCACCACCGTAGTTGAGCCCGAGGGTGCAGGGGCTGGTGGGGCAGGAGCTGGTGGGGTCAAATATGTCGGAGGGTGTGTCTTTGCACCACTCACTTTTGCTTTCATTCTTTCCAGTCTCATCGTCTTCTCGAACTCCTCATTCTCTTTCGCCTTCTTCTTCTCAGATATCACCAGCTTTTGAGCATGAGTGATAAAGGCCACCAATTCAGAAGCAGATCTGAGAAAATTATATTTCTCCACATATTGGTCAACACCTGCTTTGTTGGCGACCGGTGGTGCGTTACTAAGTGATTTAAGGACAGAGTGATCCTTGGTAGGAATCCATCTCTTCCATGCCTCCTTGTGCAGTAACGCACCCATCAACAGTCTGATCTTGGTCAGAACTCTGTCGGTCTTCTCTAACTCATCAATCACAGGATGAGTTTCTCCTGCTGCCTTAATGCTTTTTTCCATCTCTGCCTTCCCCTCCTCCAAGGCCTTTATTTCCATTGTAAAAAAATGAAATATGCCACTCGAGTTTTTCGAACCCAGAGTGGTCTTCATTTTTGTTACATCGACTGCCTCCTGACCAGTCGCGAGGAATCTGGCCGTTGCTCTTGGGTTTGTGTACTGGAGGTAACCCTCACATCGTGGGCCGTATGTACGTTCCCAAATCAGGGTTTGAGTGTACACCCCAAAGATAGCATCGAGTAATTCAAGGTGGGTGTGTGTGTCCCCAAACTTGATATGCTGTATCTTCTTTCTCTCTTCTGGATCAGAGACCAGTTTGCCGAGGAGCTGTGCTGTGTTTGATAATAGGATATAGACATCCTTTTTAGCACGACTTTTCTCTCTTCTTTGATCCTGAGGGATCCATACATAGGTATCCTTCTCTACCCCCATCTTGTTATCAAACTCTTTCTTTAGTGAGGTCATAGTGGTCTTGCACCCACTGTTGTTCTTCCACTGTGATCTCCTCTCCTTCACTATGAATCAAGTCGATCATTTTTCGTCCTCCTCCTCCCGTGTAGGCAGGTGGTATGGGATTACCATATGCTCCTCCTCCTCCCGTCTCTTCTTGTTCAAATCCTCCTTCATCTTCGTCTCCTCCATATCTTCCTTCATCATCCAGCCCTCTTCTACTCCTTCTCCTATCCTTCATCTCCTCCTCCTCCTCCCTACTCCTCCTACTCTCCTCTCTTACTACTCTCGTCTACTTATCACTATCCTCCACCTACTCCTCCTCTCCTCCTTCTTCTGTCTTTCCTCTCCTCCTCCTTCATTCAATCCTCCTTCCTCCTCCCCTCCTCCTCCTCCTGCTTCTTCTTCTTCTCTTCTTTGTTCTGCCTCCAGAATTCACTCACTTCGGCGGTCTCTGTCGACATGATGTCGTAGTAGTGATCAACAGGAGGACAGTGTCAGCTCCTATGTTTGGTTTTTGTTCGTTTGTGTTCTGTTCCTCCTTCAGTCGATTGACTAGTGAAGAGAGAAACTAATAGAGAGGGTAGGATAAGATTCCCTGTCCTCTATGAAACACTGTTTGTATGTTTGTTTTTGTTTGAGAAAAATAGTCTTTGAGACTTTCTCCGATTTCTTGTTCTCCTTACTCAGATTACTTTCTCCTCCTTCTTTTCTATATTGTATCTAGTATGAGGCACTGGACCTACACACAGATAGTAATAGAGAAGCTAGAAAAGCTCTCCTTGAGAAGTCGACAGTCGGTCGGATAGGTTCTCAGACCTACCTTTAGAAAACGATCAGAGATTTGCAAAAATACTCTGACGTATGTGTGAGATAATGCAGATAAATGCACAAACTAGAAGGGTAGAGTGTTGTGCTCCTGTCCCTATGCTTGTTTGTGTTTTGTGTGTGTTCCTTCACTCTTCTGTCCACCTCCTTCTTCTTGGTCTCTGTGTGAGAACAGCAAGAACGACAGAGAGTTTGTATCTGATGTCTCCTTGTGAGCACACAGATATGATTGGGCTAGAGGGTACGAGACACCTGCTTGAGACCAATCAAATTATTTGTTTTGTGAAAGAGTTATGAGGGAGCTGTGTTGGAGTATTTGTTTTCGT
>WBZZ01001353.1:0-45000 GCA_019918135.1 Paulinella micropora
GATGGGGCCAAGACTTCCCTTCTCTTGTCTTTCTCTTGTCCCTCCTGCACGCTCAACAGCCTCATTGAATGCAGTCTCCCCTTCAGCTCTAGTCCCGCCGGTCCTTGCCTCGTTTTCTGGCAAGACAGCATCACTCAGTGAAACTGAACTAACTACTTTCTTACCGGGTTTGTCGACACTTAAATGCTTGTCTTTTCCCCCGATATTTACGGAACTTAGCGAGTCTTTCTTCCCGGGTTTTGCCGTATCTTTGAGCGAAACTTGCTGTGCACTCGCCCCCTTTCCCTCCCTCTCTCTCTCAGTATGAGTATCATTTCACTCTCTGATGGATAGTCACGGGAAGGGCGTGGGCGACGCCGTGATGGGTCTTGTGACAGATCGATAGACGGAAACAGGGGGTCTTGGCGAGCCTGATACCCGCACAAATCTGCATACGCTAGCCTTTTTGCTTCCTCCCCCGCCTTACCCCAACTCCCCCCTGTCCAAACTTAACTCCACACTGCTCTCTCTTCCAGTTTAGCCCTTGACAACGAATGGTTAGTGGGCCTGTTGTGTTGCTCTGAGGAGTGGATGTAGTGGGATGTGGTGTTTCTTTCTTTCTCTGTCTAGAGTTCTGAGGGGGTGTGGGTGTCGGTTTCTCTTGTCCTTTCCGTTTCTCTTTCTCCTTTGATTGCGAGGGTTTTGGTTGCAATGGTGAGGGTTGCACGCTTTGCGTGTCTGGTGAGGTTGTGGGGGCAGGAGTTGTTTTTGTAGAGGTGTCGGGGTGTTGAGCACTAGTGAGAGTGCGTTGTGGAAGGTTGTGGGGTCTGTCTCGGAGTGTGTTTCGAGCAAATGGAGCACTCGACAGTTCCCCCCCCCCTCCCCCCCCCCCCCCCCCCCCCCCCCCCCCCACACACGGGCTCGGTAGTAGTGGGTTGTTCCAAGGGTTTGTTCTCACTTTGCTCCGTTTGAGGCTTACTTTCCTCCTCGCCCTCTTGCTCAGCTTCACGAGCAATTATTCTTTCCCCACTTTCAATGTTTCCCTCAATTGCATCCTCTCCACCCTCCATAATGACTAGCTCATACTCTTCCTCTTCAGAGCTGTCTTCCCCCTCAGATTTATCTCCTTCTTCCTCTTCACCCTCCTCTCCTACTTCTCCATTCATTAGAGTAACTTGCCATTTTTGTCTCTGTGCTTTTCTTTTGAGGAGTTAGATTGAGCGAACTTTGAACTGGTTCGTTTGGGGTTTGGCTTGAGTTTGGGGCAAAAACGCTAATAGTGTGTCCAGTTTGATAGCAGTTATAGCATGTTGCCGTGAGCCACCATTCCTGCTCTGAACTATCACCCCTATTACCTTCACCCTTTTTCCCTTTCCCGTTCTTTGTCCATTTCTTGTGTTTCTCTCTCTTTCCTCCTTTCTCTCCTCCCTCTCCCTCTCCTAGCAGTAGATTCGCTCCCTTACCCTCTCTCTTTCTCTCTCTCTTCTTCCTACGCTCCTTTCTGAATCTCTTCTGCTTTGCTTCCCACAACACGTAAATTTCTCTTGCCGACTCTACCATGTCATCATCAGCTGGCCTGCTCGCTGCTGCTAATCTAAAATGATCATTGAGGTATGCAGGCCCATAGGCCTCATGCTCAGCTAGCTTCTCTGACAACCCATTTACTGCTTCCTCTGGCTCAAAAGGCTTCCCTCTCAGGGCCTCTAGCCAGTTCTTCTGCAGTAGATGTTGCGTTAGATACTCATCCATATCCTCTGATGGTCTCGGTCTCATCTCTTTAAATGCTTTCTCCTCGATATATCTTGCCGCACCACTTAGATTACCGTATTTTTCTTTGACATTGCCGACTTTCTCGAACGGGCAATAAACCTTTTTGCTGCGAAGAAATTGTATTACTTTAGATTCCGAGAATGCTGTCGTAACGAGAGAGTGAAACATTCTGCAGCGATGCAGATACTGCTGCTCTTCTCTGTACCTTTACTTTCTTAGCAACATCCTTGTTGGTTCTTGTTAACGCTCTTTTCTTCTTTCTGTTCGCTCTTTCCTCCCAAGCTTTCTTCTCTTCCTTTGTGAGGTCTTTCCAGTTGGCAGGTTTCTCTGTCTGTGATTTCTGGTCTTGTGGTGTTTGGCTACCTCTCTGTCTCTGTTGTCGTGTTTGTTGTGTCTCTGTTCCTCTTCTTCGTCTGATCCCTCAGGTGTGTCCACCTTGTGTGGTTCTCTCGGTTCTTCCATTTCTTCTGCTTTTCTCATCCTGTCTCTATCAAAACCATATTTTGTTTTTGCCGCTTTATGGTCTTGAAAAGCACCATGAAACATATCCCGAGAGTTGTGCTAATACCGTAGGCATACTCCTCTATCTGATAATAGCAACTCTGCAAATCTTTTTTGTTTCCGCTAAACACCGGTGTGTGAGATATCAATTGTCTCATGGTGCCGAAAATTGTTTCCCCAGCGGCTCATAACCGTTGATTAGGTAATTACCCGGTCACTCACGGACCTAATACCTTTACACTCCGGTTTGCTGAGGGACTCCGTCAGAAAGCCACGATGCCAATCGACACTTTAATTCGCAAGTAGATAGCAGAACTGACAAACTCAAATGTAATAATGAAACTGAAATAAAGTCCGCACGACTGTAATTATTACACAATGGTTATTGTCCAACCCTGAAATGCCAATATAGACCGTTACGTCCGTTACCATTATTGACTAGAACTATACGGTCATTCGACTATACGAATAAATTACTTACCAGTCACAAAGTAATCACTAATAGCTATCCTACCAACGGTCCACAGTCGTAATTGTTGATAGGTAAATAGGCAACACACCAGGTAAAGTGGCACTCTTTCACCCTTTTTACTTTATTTTTCCAGACTGACTTGAACAACTCCAACCGCTACACAACTCGTGATAACACTGGAATTATTCTCGTTATTCCTCAGAATTTGCATTGTTTCGAAAGGGGCTAGTAGTCTGTCAATCAAGTGTACTAAATAAACTGGAATTGACCATCCCAGCGTCTTTTGGTACCTTCCCCGTTCTCGGAAGTATTTTGAGATCAAATGATAGCCGTGTGTGTATTCATTTAAATGCCGGTTGGCGATTTCCTCACAGGAGGCTAGTCAAGACTTACAATTCGAATTTCCCTTTATTTTCGGAAGAGTCACACTTTGTGTGTGCTTTCGACAGCTCGAATTGGGGAACTCCTACCTGCTTTTGGAAACACCAACAGCGAACACGCACAAGGTCAGCCATCACACCCACACAAGGCAGCTAGTTCACCTATCTATGAGTGGCCGGTCATGGGGACCGTTGTGTATGTTCACCACACGCAGAGGAGGCGACTTTGTATTATGTATTCAAGTCTTGTTCAAGTCTGTTCAAGTCTGTTCAAGTCTGTTCAAGTTCCTTGCATACATAGGACAGTCCCTCAAGCAAGACCACCTAGTAGCAAACATCGTACAAGGTCTCCTTTGCAAATTCCAGACCTTTTTGCTACACGGTGGGTCTTTTATGTTCACCTGGTGTGACGAAATGAGTCTTCCATCCTCGTTTCCACGCCCCAATTACGACCTGGTCTCTAAGGAAGTCTACCACCGTGAAGAATGCCTCAACATTTCTCGCACGATGCGCACCACCCTCAAGGTCCCCTTCATGGACACGTACAGGAAGGCACTTAAGGACCGGCGGCTCGGCAAAGAAGCTCTCTCTCCAGACGGATTGAATCAGCCGCGCCCACTTTATTAAGGTCGTGCTCATGACTTTAGAAAAGGATCTCTGCCCCCTGCTAGCGAAAGCAGTAAAAGATGGCCTTCTCAATCTTGAGGAGGAACCTTTTCTCCCCATACAGCTATTGACTTACGATATACCGAAGAATGACTTTAATGATTATACCATGTCCAGCAGTAACAGACGATTGAAACGGATGGTTGTAATTAAGAACGGAACAATAACTGGACCCACTTTGTGGGGGCAGATATACCCACTCGGTCCACAAAGGTGGATTGGCATTACTTGTTCTGATACGGGATCTAACCGTATAACCCGGTTAAATACATGTATATATTAGTTACCAACCTGTTACCTAACACTCCCCCTGTTTACTTTAGATTAGGTGTAGACTGTGACATAATTAAAGATAATCCTTCCAGCACTGTGGAAATATGTATCAGATAAAAATGAGGTGAAATTAATAATTATTACACCTATCGACTATCCACTCCCTCACCTCTCGTAAAAGTAGATACATCGGCTCCGCTAACAGGGTTGTCCCATTCGAAGCTATGCCCCGGCCCATAGCGTAGATACGCGTGATTACGCACCTTACGCACCTTAGTCCCATGTTAGCAGTGTGACGTCGGTAGTAGAGCTCTCGCACCCCTCAAGTGCTGTCCCTTAATCTAACTACCGTTAAACTGCCTTCCCAGGAACTGAAATTATTTCTATCTTATTACAAGGGGAGACTCTAATCTGTGACAATAATATATGATAGTATCTCCTTTCCTGCTGAGCCGACTTTTTTATATGGGTTTGTCGGAGTGTGTAATCGCCCGCAGTGAAATTATCACACACGGGGGAGTGCACCTACGCCAACAACCCGCGCTGCCAACCCCACCCCGCCGCGCGGGGTTGGCAGCGCGGGGTTGGCGTAGGTGCTCTAAATAGTTTTTAAATTTTTTAACACAGACATTGTTTTTATTAATGAAACACTTGCTATTCAACAGGAAGCGCAGTAATCATATATATGAAATTCTCTGATAGATGTAAACAAATGAAAAAGAAATTGTAGCTAAGATAAAATATAACTATAGAAAGCGACTGCCTCACGTATGGGATCTAATTGGCATCCTCAAACGGAGTGAAAACTCTTGCCAGAAGGCATCTTAGGAGGTGACGCCGCATTTTCACGCTATTGAGGCCCTGATGTTACCGAGACCAAATATTTAATAATATAATAACTGCCTAACGACTTGTAGAATGAGGAATACCTAACGTAGAAGGGACTCCGTACTCTCCAAGCCAAGGTAACCGACAGAGCGGAACATAGAGTAATGCCATTATGTACCGGATGGGCCGGCACAATCCCCTCTCCCCCCGGAGCGTGCCCTCGTCAGGGTGCGCGAGAAGTCGAGTTAAGATCAGCCGAACCAAACCGGGATAAAATGTGAAAATTATCTCGAGAGATGGTCTGTGACTGGACACTTCCCCTCGGATAAATTGCACATCCCGTGTTATCCTAAATTCACTCATCGTCCCCCCCACCTAGTGTGAGTCTATACTACCCCCCGGATATTTGATAAATTGCATGTTTGTCCGATCTAAGCCCATCGGTTCCGCATTATTCCCCCGATTCGAAATCCGATGCGCTTCCATCGCGTCAGAAGAAAAATTTTGCGTGAGACTACTCACGTAAAATGTATCGCCCCACATCTGCCGTCACCATAATCCTGCATAAGCACTCTCGTGTAACATCTGAATCCATGAAAATTGCCATGTAACTAGTGGGAATTTGATCAATCCATCCACTTCCACTCGAACGCCAAATATTGCCACGAAACTGGTGGGAATTTGATCAATCCATCCACTTCCACTCGAACGTCGAAAAATGCCACGAAACTAATGGGAATTTGATCAATCCATCCACTTCCACTCGAACGTCGAAAATTGCCACGAAACTGGTGGGAATTTGATCAATCCATCCACTTCCACTCGAACGTCGAAAAACCTTTTACCAAATTAAGGTCCCAGGTGACGCTGTAGTCCCGGCGTGTAGCCCAGGAGTGACTTAAGACGTCGTTGAGGGAAGGCCCATTGCCAAGCCTCGGATACCCCCCATCGCCGTCCCCCCGGCGCTATCACTCCATGCTTGAAACGACCCCGAGTACCACTTATAGACCTACCCGTCTATCCATCCCATGCCCCCATTTGTTACCCCCCCTTTTGCCCCCCTGTCCCCAAGTCGTCCCGTTTTTGTCCCATATCGTCCCCTTGATGCTCCTTCCCTCATCCCCTATACACTATCCATACCTATTACTATCCGATCTATAATCTATCCAATTCTATTACTATCCATCCTGTGTTCTATGCACCCTATAATCTATCCCATTCTACTGCTATCCGTTCTATAATCTATCCCCTCTCCCCCTATTCCGCCATCCCACATTCCGTCTTCCGCGTTAGTCCCCCCCCCCCCCCCCCGTGTCCGTGTTGCCATCCACACATATATACATATCCCGATCCGCATGCCGAGCGGTAAATGTCTTCCGGTCAGCCTTCCGCCATCTTCGCGCTCTGCGCGGCAAAATAGAAATAGATTCCATGAGTGACACTTTCCGAGTGTACCGTGGCCTTGCTCGCCATATGGGCCCATCGCCCTTCCGCAGTACCTGTGGGTGTATTTGTATTACCCCCTCCACTCTCCTCTTCGTCATCATTCTTCATCTTTCTTATCATCTTCTCAGTCTTTCTCGTCATCGTTTTCCCGTTCGTACCCCGTACGCCTACCCTTTGTCAAGCTACCGCAGGCTGAGGATGAATATCAATAAGTGAGCGTGAGGGTGATCAGTCCGTCAACGTCATCGACCTCGCTCCCCGGCGGGTTAAAATATTATCCTCCAAAGGCTCATAGGCCCGTCGTCGCGGCCCTGCGCGGAAAAAAGAATTGTATCGTCGCGCCCCGTGCAAGATAAGATTATCCATCATCGCGCCCTGATTATCCATCATCGCGCCCTGCGAGGAAAATCCAGTAAGCCAAAGGACAGTTAGAGATGGTTGTCGTGTATTTTTCATGCGTTGCTTCCAACCAGCACATGAAAGTACACGACTAGTATCGTGGTCCCTGTATGTAGCCCATAATTTCCAGAGGGTTGATTTTTCCGATTCCCGTTCAGACGATGACGTCCGTGCCCTCGCGCTCCTGCGCGTACCAAGTGTATAACATACCCTTTTGGATCAAGTGATCCACTGGTATCCTCAGCCGTTTCCCCCGGGCACACCACCCCGGTTTCGGTCATCATCTTATCTTTTCATTCTTCTTTTTCTTACTCATTTCTCGTCTCTCTCTCTTCCTTTCTTTCTCTTTCTCTCTCTCATCTCCTTCCCCTCCTCGTCCTCCGCTCCGTCCCCGAGGGACGCTTCCTTCCCCTCGATCCCACCTGTGCCGGTGGTGCCCCGATAATCTCAAAGGGCCAGCCTCTCTCCTCCACCTCATCCCAGATGAACGTGGGGATTTGCCGCTCGTCCGTGAGGTCAAAAGGTATGTCCAAGACCTCCTAGGCCGTGATTGCATCGTATAGGGCGTGTGGTCCTTGTCATCCAACTGGATGCTGACATCCCAAGTCTCCCGTTTCTGCCCCCAGTTCTCCAGAAAAACTGGACTGAACCGATGGTCCTTTTCCATGTTAGTCCCATCATCGCTCCTCCAGAACTGCATTACTGGGGCAATGCCCACCGCCGCTTTTGGCCTCGTACGTCCTCCGACCCTCAATATCCGCATGACATAGAAGTCATCCAGCGTATCATCCTAGACCTCTCTATCTGCAGGTCGCATCAAATAATGCTTGCCGACTCTCCAGCGGATTTTATCTATCTTGGTCGGGTCGACCAACCACTTTTCTGACTGTGGACGCGATCCACCTCCATCCCCTCCTTCTGGTGGTGGTCTCGGACGGGCCGCCTGTGCCCGCTGCTGCTCCTTCTCCTCCTTCCTCTCCTCCAGTCGCAGCACTCCCTCCGAGCCCCCCGGCTCCTCCTTCCGCTCCTGAGTTTCCTCCTTGCCGTTTGCGCCCTCGCCTTCCTGGCGCTGCCTCCTGGATGCTCGTTCGTGAGAGCCCTTTTCCAGCTCCGTAATTGCATCCCGCAATCTTGGTTTCTCCTCCTCTTCCGGTTCATACAGGAGCTGGTCCCTCAACCTCGCCAACTCTTCCGCCCGCTGCGAACGAGTAAGCAAAGGTGTCGGATTGCCCCAGTCATCCATCGTGCGCGCCAGTGCCTGCGCATCCGTCTCGTAATCCAATAGGAACGGTGAGAACTTGACCAGCCGTCGTACAAGCACGATCTGTTCTTTTGCCGTTCGCTGATGGCAGATTTTGTAGTTGTATGCCGCAGTTTGTTGCACCACCTGATAGTATTACGGCCCCTGCCACTTTTCGTACAACTTCGCCGACACACCCACCTCAACTTCGCGGAAAATGACGAAGACAACGCGGAGACCTCAGCGATACCAAAAGCAAACCTCGCCGCCATCGCAGCTACCCTACCGGACATGCCTGACCTAGACCACGCCTATTCATTTGCCGAACCGACAGCAACGTGGGCTACACTACGACCACCACCGACTGGAATGGACGAAATGGAGGCAGAACAACACAGAATAGACGCAACGAGTAAACAGTGGCGACGACTGTTGGAGAAGCAGCTGAAGCGGATGCTGAACATACCAGACACGCTGCCCGACATGAAGCACCGACCGCCCCCGGTGAGGCCATTCATACCTGACATCGAACCATTGTTCAACGATAACGTCCGACCCCCAGTCAACTACTACCCGCCTGCAGGGCCTGAAGAAGCTGAAGAGCTGCGAGAACGCCTAAGACGCCACGACTACTCACACACAATCGAGTTCGTGCTAATGGCAGACATCTTCGACGCTGGAGGAAAAGAAAGACCCAAAGGAAGACACAGCAGACGCGGAGACCGTAGCTGACGAGGACGCCTGCGACGACATCGACGAACCGGAGCTCGACGACCCAGAGTACGAGGACCGCTTCTTCCCACCCGCACTGGACTTCGCCAACGTTCGAGAGTGGCAATACTACGTCAACGATCATCCAGAGTTAGAATATTTGGAGTTCAAGGATATGAACGAATACAACACATGGATGCAAGAGACGATGGACCTCGAACGGAAAGAGCTCAAACACCCTGCAGTCAACTACGTCCTGATGGCCGACGACAACCCTCCCGACGTTGTAGATAGCGCATGCAACCGCTGGCTATTCCACGCTAAGGCCCCCGTCGACCCCAAGTCTGTCCGCGAAGAGAAGCCGGCTTTCCTAAACAACATATCCGGCAAACCACTTCCGGTGAGGACAAGGGCGACTGCCACTCCGACGTGGCTCAATGGTTATGGTATATCGGTTAAACAGTCGTTTCCAAACTCACTCATATCACCATCATTACCATTCAACCTTGTCCCCACCCCACGCCTTGACCACGACATGCACAAGACAATCATTCACCAGAATGGACAAGTATTCATATACGACAAACCCATAACTCTAGACAGAAAGAACATATTTGCAAGAGGGAGGCTCAACTCACACCTACTATATGAACTAGATAGACCTGGAACAAAACCACTTGACCCTCATCAACGATACATACCATACAGGTCCAAGCCACGAGAACACCAACATTGGCCGCGACTGTCGACAGCCTGCCAGATCTTGCACTATGGTCAGTCAACCCTCTACCATCACATGCACCGTACGACGCTATGACCCTACACAGAGCTTTAATGCATGCAAACCCGCAGATAATGCACGAGTTTGCAAACAGTGTAGGCAGACGCATCGCTGGTAAAGATTGGATGCGTCTAGTACGTGCATGTCATGGATGTAACAGGGGCAAACCAAACAAAGACCCTATGTATAGAGGGAACTATCTAGACCTAGAGTACAAGAAAGGTTAGGCATTAAACATAGACTTCAGCAGTCCATTTCCCGTTCGATCAAGGTTCGGAAACTACTATCGAGGGGGAGTTACATGTTCTCACACAAAGTTTGCTTGCGACTTCTACACACCCACACGTAAGTCTGAGCTATACATGCCTCATCTCACACGCATATTTGCCTTCTTTGAGAGACAATCAGGCAATAAGCTAAAACAAATAAGAGCAGACGGTGAGTTTGTGTCTAAACTACTAAGAGATTACACAGACAAACACTGCATCATACTTAAGACCACCACACGCAACGAGCCAAACATGAACCCTTTTGCAGAAAGGATGAATAGGACAGACGACACACGCGCCCTAGCTGCACAGTTAGGCGCAGGCTTGCCACACACATTTTGGGAGGACACACACAAAGCGAGCCTAGCTTTCCGAATGGTTACACCACTTTGCAAAGGCACGGACAAAGGCAAATCCCCATGGGAATTGCTTATGGGCCAGAAGCCTGTGCAATCATTTATTCAACCTTTTGGGTGCCTTGCATGGGTCAAAATGGAAACGACAAAGGCACAGCCTGTCGCTGTACCAGGCACACTCATCGGCTATAATACATATCGTCGTGTCTATAAGATACTCATTCAGGAAACCAGACAAGTGGCTACGGTGGAAAAAGGCAACGTACGTTTCGACACTACGACTCGCGGCTACACTTGCAAGGTGCCCAGACGCCCTTGGCAACCACTCCTCGTGTCGCACAACGAGACGTACACTGCTCTACCAACTACCCAGTCTGTCCAGTGGAAAAACGAGGACCAACTACCACAATTCCATAACTTTGACACACCCAGCGGCTGGTAGCCAAAAGAACAACGGTCGACTTTTTCACCAAACACACCAAACACACTGGACACACTGGAAGGTGAGACAACATACCCAACCACCGAACCCACTTCAAGCCTTTACGTGGAACCGAACCCGTCCTTTGGCTCTCTACTCCCCCCCACCCACCACATTTGCTCCCAACTCAACAACTTCAGTTGCACAAAAGACAAAGACAAGCACAGCACCTCGACAGACAACACAACACAACCAACCGACACCAACCCCATCCCATCAACCTTTATCTGCGACCCAATTCCCCCTCCCAAATAATGGGACCAGCAATAAAGACATACCACGACAATGGGATGGTGCTGCAATAACTCCAACAAACATAGTTGCCCAGCCTAGGCAAAGGAAACAAGCACCACACCACCCCACTCACGCTGCTCACATCACCTTTACTCATGAGCTTGAGGGGGAGGAAGAACAGGCCATAGAACAGGATAACTATTGTTTGTTTACGAGAGTATACACATTTCTCATAAAAACATAAAGTCACACCCACAGGTACTCGCTGCACAGTTGGCCGAGTTGCAAGGATTGTTTGAATGTGAGGCATTGCAATGGGTGCCTCGGGCCACAGCAACAACAGCGAACGTACCTCCCGTTCACACCACATTCGTCGATGCAATCAAGACAGACGAATCGACAGGGCAGCAAAAATACAAATCGCGACTAGTAGCGTTAGGAAATAGAACGAAAGAATATATACATTATAGTCCATACGAATGTTCCTCACCCACCGCCCAACCTATGTTTCTTTGCTACTAGTCTCGTATGCTGCCTTTAGTGGCCTTATGATTTCTCATCTTGACTTCTCACAGGCGTATTCCCATGCAGACATGAAGGACCTCGCCTTCGCCTACCCGCCGAAAGGATATGAAAACGAAAGTGACCCTTCAATGATTTTATTGTTGAAGAAGGCACTTTATGGCACCCCTCAGGCAGGGCGAAGATGGTTCGATAATGTTTCTGCAAGCGTGAGGCAAACAGGATACAAACAATCCACACTGGACCCTTGTATCTTCTTTTTGCCTCAGGTTAGAAACCGGCCGAAACTACCTCTCTACCTACTACTACGCACAGATGACTTGCTTGTTTTTCATAGGACTACGAACGAGCATAAGGCCCTGTTTACCAAATTGAAACATTCATTTAGGGTGAAAGATTTGGGCCAGGTTAGGACGTTCTGTGGTTTGCAGTTTGTTAGGACATCAGGGCATAGTAATACATCAACATGAATATATTAAGGGCATGCTCAGGGATTTCAACTTTCACGAGGCCAAGCCGGTGGCTACCCCTGCAGCCATGACTGACCCTCCACCTGCCAATAAAGCAGCCATGCTTCGGCGTTTCTCGCTCCCTCGCTTGCTCGGTGCCCTCCTCTGGCCGGCAACCCAGACTCAACCTGCGATCTCCTACGCAGTCAATCACGCAGCCGTGCTCGCCTCCAAGAAGCCTGATGTGGCCTACTCCGCAATAGCCCGCATCCTTCGATACCTTCGAACGCCAAGAGGTACTTTCCCTTTTCAAACCCGTAGGTTTGAACTTATTTCCTTTTCGGACAGCAACCTCGGGGGATGTGAGTACACGCGACGTTCGAGAACGGGTCAACTGCACATGACGACCGGCCCAATAGCGTGGAGTTCGAAGCGTCAACCAACTGTCGCGCTGTCGACCCAAGACGCTGAAACCATCGCCAACTCTACAACGTGCCGGACAGCGATCGCAATCCTACACATGTGCCAAGACCTTGGCATCCCGTTGAAGACGCCGGTCACAATCAACAACAACAACCGGCGGGCAGTGCTGAATGCAACCAACGGCATGGGTACCAACCGCACGCGTCATCTGGCCCTCAAACACCATTACGTGGTGGAGCGAGTACGAGCCGGGGAGGTGATCGTTCGACATGTGCCTACGAAGGACAACCTGGCTGACTTGATGACGAAGTCACTTCCAACTCCGCGATCTTCAGAAATAGTCCCACAATTTACTGTATTACTTAAGGACGTTATACCTCATTTCGAGGCATAGTGCGATTATTACTTCCGCTTAAACACTAAGGATGAACTTACAATAACAGACTTGCTATACCGTTGCAAGGACCTGCATCCATTGATGCCACTATTGACTCAAATTTTTTTTTCCTTTTCAGTGTTAAAGCAGCTTTAACATGTATTATATTATCCAATCATGAACATAGTTACTACTTATTACATCTATGTTACTAGTATATCATCACTTATTTCACCATCTATTATACATATTGTTATGCCGAGGGGGAGAGTAAGCAATAATATTTACTAAATATATTATTACCTTTTTATGGTCAATTTCACGACATAACAATCATAATTAGGCCGGATTACATTCATTACCATTTATATATTTACCTATCATATTTATTATTCGTTACAACAATATTGCCGTTATTCATATATTAATTACCAGTTATATACATTGGCCCATACTGATGCAACATCATGAGTTAGGCTACGAAGCCATTATATAAATTTATGGTATTTATTTACTCCTCGTGATCATAAGTTTATGGTATTTTAGATTGAGTTCAAGTCATTGGTTCTTAACCATTGATTAAATTCATTATTATCGTTTCAACCTTTGATCAAAGTACCTCAGCGTAAACAATTATTCAAGTATTCGAGGACAATGTCTACTAGCATACTTTCTTTTTCCGCATCACGGATGTGGAACACCTTCACGTTCCTCTCGAATTCGGATACTTCATGGTTGATGTGGGCCAGCTTGACCTCCAAATGCCTCTGACGCCTCGAGAAGATATTGGTATTTGCTCCTAAGACAGTGGCTGAGTTGTCGATATACATGGTAGGTGGCTCCGCCGCCAACCCCTCCAGCAACTTGTTAGACTCATGCACCGGAATCTCCCAAAGAAAGTTGTGAATGGACTTGCTGACATTTATGATGGCTGAGAGGCAACTCGTCTCCGCCTCATTCGTCGAGGTCGACGGTACACGCTGCTTTTCCGAGTATGACGCAAGGACTCCACCCGCCAGCGTGGCCAGGCCCCCTGACCTCGAATGATAGTCCCACTCGGAGGCATACGACGCGTCGCCAAACGCAATCACATTCCTATTCCCGTCGGACACATAGTGGAGACTCTGCTCCTCCTGACCAAGTATGTAACGCAACAACCACTCGGCCGCATAGTAATCGAACTGGTCCCGCTTCGACTGAAACTCCGCCAACCGGAACAAGGGCCCCACGATCTCCCATAAGACCGCCCGCACCCAACGCAAATCACCGCAAACCTTTGGCGGCTCATACTTGCTGAGCTCCGAATGACGTGACTCCCCTCGAGTCGTCACTCACGGCGTACCAACCGGCGTCCACTCCTTCCCATCAGCTCGTGGATACTTCTTGCGTAGATTTCGGATGTACTCGCGACACGTGACCATCGTATGGAAGCGCCCCTCCTCATCCTCCCACTGCGTCACCTCGCGTCCCAAGATGCCGCAAATGGTTTTGTTAACCGTAATCGTACCCTGACGCGCCTTCAAGCGCCCCCAGAACCAATCGGAGAACTCGCCCGACGTCGGTGCCAGCACATAATCATCAACATGCGTTGTTGCCAGCGCCGTCAACTTCATCTTATCATCAACCTTCGAAAAGACGCACGGGTCATATGGATTAGGCTTCATACCAATAGACTTACAGAATGGGTCGACACAGTCGTACCAATACAAATTCGCGGAGTCCCGCACCCCAATTGACTCCTGCCCACGCCTCGTACACATAGTATTACCCCGGCGGATTGTACAAGCCCGGAAGTCGAACATAGACCGGCGAATCGCGTCGTGCCTTCAGGAACGCCGATACATCGTCGCCATTCTCCAATCGTATACGCTGCAGCATCGCAACCGCAAGGAAGCAACGCAACGCATGCTCATCAGGAGTGGGCATCGACGTTGGGCCACAATCCACACCAGGTTTCTGCTGACACCCCTTCGCAGCCACCCTAGACTTCTGCTGAATGCATTCTCCCTCCTCGTACTTATCGAAGTCAGCGAACCGCACTCCAACAACCTTCGTCCCCCTCGGGACCGCATCCTTGCGCACCAATCGCAAAGCATCCAGCTCAAAGTGCTTCTGTATGTCCTTCAATCGAGACTCCACAAATCTCCTCTCAGACTGATTAGCCTCCTTGACTGGGACGGGAACCGTAATGACGAGCAAGATGGGTCGTCGCTCAACCGTATCCATCCCAAACACACACGCATCCCCCGCCTTTACCAAGGAACGAAAATCCCCCATCGAGGGCAACTCCATCATCATATAGCAGCAACGAGCATCCCCAGGCTCAGTAGGACGGCGAGAACGCTTGCCCTCCACGATATTGGACTCGCTAACCGCAGCCCCATCCCACTGCACAGGCACTCCCCTTGAATCCCGACATTCCCCGTCCAAGCACGACGCACCCAGAGGAACTGGGACCACAGGCCCACTCACTGCACCATCCGACTGCACAGCCTGTTGCGAAGCCACCACTTGAGCACTCGGAGCAAAGGCAACACGACTTGGTTGTTCCCCCACAGACCCAACACTATCAGCCAAGGGACCGAGCGACGACACCTCTATCGTTGGACCAACTGGAAAAACACCACCCACATGGCCACCTGCACCAGAATCACCGACCCCATCTTGAACGTCCAGATCCCCAAGCTGAACCTCCTCAGAAGCAGAAGCATCCTCCCCATCGCCAGCTCGCTCCACATCACAAAGCAAATTCCAGGCACCCTCCAAAAAAGGTACGCCACTCCGGAACCGCTCCGGCCCGCTCCAAGTCCGACGTGATAAATGAGGTGACCAGGTCCGTTTTCTGTGAACCTTTTTGGTAAATTGTTGGCCAACCTGCAAGGTGATCCGCAAAGTCCACATGCTTATCTTCCACAACCTTTTTCTTGATCGTCGACCAGAGCAGGTAAGAGGACGTCCACGGCCGGGCCCAAATACACGCACAACTCCGCAGTTAGAGGTGTGTCTTTTCGCGTGCCCACATGCCTGTAAGCCAAGCAGCCAAAAACGTGCCACGCTGGAATGTGAGGTAGCTCCCGACTGTAGAACTCCTCGTAGCTGGAGACATCCTCCTTATGAGGAAACGCGTTCAACATATACGTCGCATACAGCAAAGCGTAGCCGAAGAACTGGTATGGGGCACACCTTGCCACCATAAGTGCCCTTGCCACTAGAAACACTTGCTTCAGCCAAGTCTCAGCCACTGCGTTCATATTAGAGTCGTAGCGTCCTCGTAGAGCTATAATCCCCTTTTCCCGTAGCAGGTCCGCACACACTGTAGAAATCCACTCCCCGTCAGACCGAAACTGCTTGGTAGGATGAGCGTGAGTCCCACACAACGCAATGACTGCCTTAAGGCTAGCCACCCCCACTGCAGCCTTCTCCTTCGTTCGCTGAAGGAAAGGAAACTTGCAACGGGATTTGTCGTCGACAAACAGCTGGAAGTACTGGTATTCCCCATAGACCGGTCGTGGGACAATCCCCACTCAGCCCTTCCCCAGTCTTGCCCATAGTTGTAAGCTGATTGCCCCTGCAGGTAGGTTTGAACGTCGTTTGTGTCAAACAACACACCACACAACGCCCTCTATCCCCAGAGCCCGAGCACTTCGCCGGATCAACCACCTCCCATTTGCCTTTCATGATCTTGATCAATCGTCGCATAGCTCGTTGCTTCCTGTGCCCAAAGACCTCATGAATAAAGGCCCCCGACACCTTACACTGCTTGTTCTTCATCGTAGGCCTTGTCGACCACAACGCCGAACCCTGAGTCCGCGTAGAAAGCTGGCCCACGTCCCTCTGCCGTCCACCGGGCGTGAAGACATATCGAAGCGTCGACTTCGACAAGGTACCCACCAGCGGCTTGTCCCCATCAGCAATGCACATACACTGCTTTGCAGACACGAAGAACCCCTCCCCATGGCAGTGCGTGGAGTAGTTAGGCAGCTGTAGCTGACCCGTTGACACAATCCCCACCTCCACCGACGGAGTGACATATGCCGGGTCCAACCGCAAAAACGAATCCCCACCCAAACCATTGACGCCGTGCAACAACGCCACACCGTTGGCCGAAAGGATATGAACGCCCCCCAAGCCCATCACAGACACCTCAGGTCCCGCCCGAACCCCCATCGCCAAGCCCAGTTTGCTCGGAATATGGTGATTTGTCGGAGCACAATCCATGCACCACTCCGGGACGTGACCCACACCCCAAGGATTAGGCGTCGCATAAGGTCCCACACCAGCGCCACCATCCATCATTAGCAAATTTCCCCCGCTGCCAGGCCCCCAATCGCGCCTTGCAGACGTAGGCCCCCCCGGCGGGTCTCCCACAGGCCCCCCAGACGAAGCCCCGGTCCCCCCATCTTCATCCTCGTCCGTATCCCTTGCTCTGCACACATCGACCATCAATCGCACAGAGTCCCCAGACGCCCCCATGACTTGAACCATGCAATGCATCGTAGGCCCGTCTAGCAGTCGGTAGGCAACAGTGCCCCCACATGAATAGGTACAAGCTTGTGATCCCCGCCAACCGACTCATTCCCTCCTTCCATGCCATAGCTAGGCCCACTCATAACTGAGGATGAGCCAGCCCCGTTCATAACTGAGGACGCAGCAGTAGAGATCGAGGAAGAGGCCGCCGGTGAAGGTCTCACTACACTTGCACCCTCGTCATTTCCCATCGATGACAACTGTGTTCGCAGGGGCACCAGGGTCTGCAAAGGTCTCTGCAGGGTATGCCCTCGTGGTCCATTGTGAACTCTCACCGGAAGCGGAGGTACGAAACTCGGAACACACCCAGCCGGCGCTCCACAAACCATCAAGCGATGATATCGCAACATAGCCCTCCGATAATCTTGAACATCCAGAAAATCCATCGACCACGGCCCGGCAATCCCCAAACCCTTGCCCCCGGTCTCGGCGCCCGCAGGACGTGATGAGCTTCTGCCTGTTGAGGAAAGCTAGCAGGTCATCCAAGCTGGCATGGCGGCTCCACCTTGCCATCATGACCAATGCCATACTCCCCCAGGTGGTTCTCCATCTCCATCCACGGAAACACCGTGTCGCGCGGATCAACGGCTGCCACAACGGATCGTCAGCAACCGCCGCATCAGGGTCCCCTTCCCCATGCTCCACGTCAACACTAGACGACCTCACCTCAGACGTGTCCAGAGGCGCCAGCACCACCGTAGAAGCAGTCGAATCCGTCCGCCTCGGTCCCTCGCCAGCATCCCAAGCCGCCCAGGTCGTCTCCACCGCCAGCATCATCATTGTCATCAACATCGCCGCCTTCAGGTCCACGATCTCCATCTTCTCCGCTGTCACCGGTGTCGGCCGGACCCGCCCCCGATACCGGCAAAGGAGGTGTTCCCCTCGTCGAAAACGAATCGAGTTCAGCCACAATGCATCTGCCCCAACATGAGCGTTCATATCCAATCCCAACCCCCTATCTGGAAACTGGACAAAAACGTCCAAAATATCCGGATGTGAGTCGACATATTAAGTACAGAAGGCCCGATGCTGGCCCTTCCCCAAATCCGAGCACGCCAAGGAACAGTAGAGGATGACCCCACATCGCCCACACGGAGAGACATTCTCGCACACCTTACGACAGGTGTCGCAAATAACCCCGGTCGACCCCCTTGCGTAGCGCCGTAGTACAGGGCCCACAGCAACCAAACTCGCTGTACCATTGCTCCTCAAGGAAATCGAAAAGGAGGTAGTGACTCCAGTAGAACGCCTCATAAACGCTGCAGTGGTTCAATGCCACATGCACGTCCGCCCCCGCAATGACGATCCTTGAGGCCCCCCGATCCCGTCGCTCAGCCAATGCCGGTACCCAATGCGTCTCCGGAGGCTCCCTGTTCATTATCCCTACATATTAATAACGAATCGGGTCATCGCTGTACAGGTAATACGCATCTCCGGCCGATCACCACAAACCATGATGGTAATACGCCGGTTGACCGACACCCAATGCTCCCCGTTCCACACGTTATAATTCTGACTCCGGGCCTCCTCTTCCTCGTTGTCGTCCCTACGAAACGCCTGTAACGCTCTCAATTTTTCTTCCTGTCATTACAGGCCTCGCGATCCGTGGTACCACCGGTTCAGGTCGCTCGCCCGATGACGCCCCTCCCGAGCTCAACTGCGGAGACGAAGAGACGAAGACGAAGAAGCCGCACCCACCACGCCCCGAGACGCAACCGCCCCAAGCTGTGGAGCCCCCCCACGAGGAGGTATCGCCGTAACAGTCCACCCGTCCGCGACAAGCCTCTCCAAGACACTCTTCCCTTCATCCCACGCAACCTTCTTCTCTTCCTCAGGCTGCCTAGACGCGTCGATAGCCCTTCTCAAGACATCACGCCCCGTCTCCTGCCCCGCAGCCTCAGCCAAGTACTGCCGAGCCTGAGCCCTCAGCGCCAAATCCCCACGATAAACATTCGCATGCCTTATGCAGACGTACCGATGAGCCGCGTCCAGGAAGATGGGACATCGCTGCCTCACCTGGCAACGAGCCCCCGTACGCGAAAGAAGCACAGCACACCGCTGATAACGCGCCCCAACGACCCCCGGGTCCGCAATAAACCGCATCTCCGGTTGGGCCAAGATATGCCTCGCTTTCTCCTCGGTCATATCCGCCAGTCGCGATGAAGACGAAAGCATTAACAGCTGACCCTTGCTGAAAGGGTTAAAAGAGGTAATAACGGGCTCACCCGTCTCCCCAATCATAAACGAAAGGGTCCCCGTCTGGGCCCACTTGTTCTTATTCCACTTTTTCTTGCCCCCTTTAGTCCAGGAAATGGCGTGACGCCCTCCTTCTGGACCTTCTTCAGCAAGCCAGCAAACCTCTCCTTGAGTTCCGGGCAGTCCCTCCCCAGGTGAGCGTTGTACGAAGCCTGATCCTTGTAATTACACTGGCTCCTACACTCGAAGAACTTATAAGGTCCCTTCCTGCACGCGAAGCAACTGCTCTTCTCGCCCTTAGCGCCTGGTTTGCTCCCTTAGGGCCACCACCACCAGCCGCCTTCCGAACCGCCGCAGTAATCTTGTCCTTCTGCTCCTTAGTGAACATCTCGTTATAGCTGACCAACACCTGTTGCCGCTGATCCTCACCGGGTCCAGTTCGATTGGAGCTCCCGGACGTTTCCAAGTGACGGTTCTCCTCAGCAAACGCCTGCTGAAAGGCCGTCATCGTAAGCTTAGATTTGGCAGCCAACTTCTTCATATCCCTTATGGAGGGCTGCCACTGAGGGAACGCCTTCAGAGCCTTGAGCAGAATGACAATCTGCGTCAGGTCCTCCGGTTCAGCGTGCCCCCCGTTCTTAATCCGTTCGATAGCGAGGAGGAACTGAGTCAACTGCCCCGGCATATCGTCCCCTTCTTGAAGGCAAACTGCACCACACTAGCGTGGTCAGCCAACAGATCATGAACGTCACTCCCATAACGATCATTGAGTGCCTGCACCAGACGAGCTGGATCCATAGGGCGAGCCTCAGCATAGGGTCGTGCCAACGTCTTGGCCACCCCCGACAGACAGAGATACAAGAAGGAGAACACCTCCTGCCTTGCCCTCAGCAGACTTTGCTTTTCCACCGTAGATAGATCGCCCACAGTCTTGCTGTCCCCGTCTTCATCATCTGCTGGTTCCTGCTTCGGTGCCTTCCCACCCTGCTTCTTGGAAGCAGCCCGCTTAGCAGCGGTTGCAGCAGCCTCCATCGCAAAGGTTTGCTTCTTGTCCACGTAGAATTCGACACACTCGTCCCAGGGCAGCAGCAACTGCTCCCTGTTCTTTCCGGCCAAATAAATACGGATCTCGTGAAGAGCATCCCGCCACTTCGTCGTGCCGTCCTTACCAGAGAACCGGTGCTCCTGCTGCACCTGTAGCGTCGTCATAGACCCCCCGAAAGCAGATTGGTCCTTCTGACCACTCTCAAACGCAAAGAATCTCATAACCCAGTAGTATTAAAGTATAATACCAGTCACCTAACAACAGCAGACACTTCCTATGTTCCCAAGAATGCGAGAACTGATTACCCTTTAATAATCAAAAATCAAATATAACACTTCCAGTTATATCCTTTATTGTCTATATCAATAATCACTAATGCCTATACTGAATAAGACCGGACCGAACTGTCTATTAATAATTGGAATTACTTAATACGATACATATATGTATCACTTTATGCTATCGACATATGGGGGGTTCGAAGGGAAGCTCAACGACGTCAGAGCTGGCGGTCTACCTGGGACACTCGCTGGAGACATAATCCTATTACGTGTGGTCAACGACTGGAAGGAAGGTTGTTGAAGAGAAGAATGTGGACTTTGTGGATCACATTGCAGGGTGGCCAGCTATCTATCCAAAAAGTGGAGTTGCAAGGATGCTGGTGTCTGATTTTGTTATGTCAGACCTGGAGGGACATGGTGCCATTCCCGACTGGAGGAAGTTCTACGGGACGCAGGAATGGGAGTTGCTTCGTCTCGTTGAAGCTTCGGTTGACCAACGAAACGAGGAGTGGGAGCAGGAAGAGCAACGACGACGCCAGTTAGAGGCACTTCCCTTTCAAAAAGACGGGGATAATGAGGCTGGTGGTGGGGAACCAACGGATTATTTTCCCACTGAACATGTCTTCTCGAGTGTGCCGTTGGTCTCTCGCCGCGTTTCCTTCGCCAGAAGTGGTCTACCTTCGAAGGAAAAGAGTGGGGGAGAGCAGTTGGATGCGTGTGTGTCCCCTGTGGAACAAGGGGGGATGGGGATGATGCACCAGTGGCTCGTTCCGGTCCGACTGCTGCAGATGGGGTCACGGTTGGTCGTTCTTCGGTTGTTGGGAGTAGCAAGGGCATACCACAACAGTGGGAAGGGGCGGCTATTTCCATGGGCAACGTGGTGGCGGATGGAGTGAGGCGTCAGCAACGTCTAAAAGGAGAGGATGTGCATAGTTGTTACTCTGTGGGTGGTCGGTCTGATTTTCCTCTGCTTGACATATTCAAGCTTGAGGGTGAGGATGTCGAACCGGCTGTCTCGGCAGCGGATTTGCTGGTGTATGGGGATCCTAGCAACAAGGCATCGCATCAGCCTGGCACTCTGTTGGTCATTGCGGTCCCGGTTCCGGTTAAGGAGGCGAACAAGGCTCCTAGGTTTGTGGAGTCTCGCCTGAAAGACATTCAAAAGCATCTGAAACTTGGGACAATTAAGCTGGTACGTAAACAGGATGTTCCTAAGGGGACAAGGATCATTGGCGTCCCTTAGCGGACTTCAACCGCTTTGAAGTGGAAGAATGTATTGAACAAATCGCGTGTGGCTGCAAAGGACTTTCAACAACGCAAGGGGATCGACCGGGATGAGCTCGCTATTCGAACAATCTTTGCGTTAGCTAGACTGCAGCGTGTCTTTCTTGAAGCTGGGGATGACGAGTCGGCCTTTCTGAAGGCCAGGCGTGACACTCCGGTCTATCTTGGCATGCAGGTCGAATACATTCCGAAAGATCATTATTTTGAGGCGTGGGCTGGGGTCAATGGATTGCGTGACTCGGGGCATCTTTATCACACTCGGTGTGTGTTGCCCTTCTATGAAAGCGTGGGAATGAAGGCAAACCTTTACGACGAGTGCCTCTTTATGTCGATCGATCCGAAGACTAAGAAGACGGTGCTGGCGGTCACTCATGTGGATGACTATGCTTTGGCGCCTCCAAGCCCCGAGTATTCTGAGTGGTTCTGGGATTGCCTCCGGGGTACCATTAAGGTCTGCAAGCCTATGAAGGTGCTGCTTGGTCGGGAGGTGTGGCAATACGTGGATGACGATGGGGTGTTTCATACTCATGTTACGGTTCGGGAGTACATCATGGATCTCATACGTAAGTACCCGAGGTCGGATGGGAGACCTTGGACGCCGGTGTCGTTTCCGTGGCTACCGTCTACGGGTGTGAAGCGTCGTTCTTCTGAGTTTGAGAAGTATTCGCCGATGAAAATATGTGGCGATTTGGGATGGGTCCGGTGTGTGCTGTGGGAGTCGAGGTTGTGGCTCCATTGTCGCGGCTGAGATGCAGTCCAAACCGGCGGAGTTTGACTATCATGGGGCGGAATATCTTTTTCGTTATATTATCGGGCAGGCTGAGCAGGGTCTGCACTATTCATCGAATGGCAACCGCAATCTGCTCTGCTGGTCTGACTCCTCCTTTGCGATGGAACCGTCGGCTAAGTCGAGGTCGGGGGGAGTGGCTGTGCTTGCGAATGGCATTATCGACTCGGATACAAGCAAGCAGCGTCAAGTGGCGACCTCAACTAATGAGGCGGAGTCAAGAGGTCTCTTCCGTTGCATTCGACGTGTAGTGGGGATTGCAAATTTACTCAAACAGATCCCGGTTGATGAGGGCAACGAACTGTTGAAGGGCTTTATGACAGAGGTACCTGTCATTGCGGTAGACAACGCAGCTACTGTATTGGGAGCCAACAATCGCATTTTCACACGTCGACAGAGGCACTTGGAGGTGCAGATGGCTTACATCAACGAAGCGGTGGAGAAGGGCTTAGTCAATGTGGTTTCATGCTTGCTGATGTAAGGGGGAGCTGATAGTACAGTTGTACTGTTAAATATTAAATCGGTCATCTATATAATCCGGTCGGTCAGTCAGGATATACATATTGGCATCCAGTGCCTGATGTTCGGGATTATTGCCATATTACTGGTTGGTTGTACCAAAATCAGTTAGAGCGACAGTCATATATTGCATATTGCTTAGTCATATATTGAATATTGTTAGTCTTGCGATAACCTTAATCTATGTCTTGTTATCACCATTAAAGTGTTTCAGTTCTCGCATTCCTCGTGAACTAACAAGTCCTTTCCGGATATCAACTGTCGTCTGAGTTAATTCTCAACCGGCTACATTGTATTTATATGTTACATCAGGTTATGAAGCCTTGAAGCGCCGCTAGCGCAAGACCCTTCGGAGAGTGTCTCCGAACAACGAAGAAAGCTGGCAAAAACACCCAGAGGGACGTTGTCTCGTTCGTGTTTTGTGCCAGAACAGAACTAATTTCTTTTTACTGTGTGTGGCTGATAGGTAGCTGGTGAGGCCCTGTGCGTGGTGAGCTGAGTCTCAGCGCAGTGGGTGGTAGTCGGAGGCTTGTCGAGCTCAGTCTGCCAGCCCTTCGAGGCGTCAAGAGTCCAAGAGGGACGTTCCGTGGACAGTGGCCCTAGTGCCAATCCCGAATCCAGATCACCAGTGCTGCCGGCTACGACGGTACCGGCAACCTTCCTCAGTACAACAGGCTTGGCTTTAATCAGTTTTTGAGTCGGACTCTTACAGTAGCTCTGTCGTTTACGGTCGACAACTACTTGTTTAGACCCTACTCATTGTCGTCGTTTCGTTTGCTGACGTTGGACTCTTTCCCGGCTGTGGTGGAAGACCCCAAAATCAACGGGACCAGTCGCCAGGACAAGTGGTTTGGCGTTCCCGTAGCCGACGTTTGCACAACAAGTCCCAGTTAAGTAGCTTTGGAGTAAGCCAAAAGGGACGATATGTCTATACCTACACACCACCCGAAGGTGAAACTAGACCTGAAAATTTTCCCTCACCCTAGAAATGTAAAAGACTTTACGACGTACGAGACTACTTTGGTAGCAATCCTTAGAATAGTTAACCGACAGTTAATTAATTGCTTGGAAGGAAACCAATTATATTCCTTAGTGCTGTCAAGAGTGAGTCTGCACCGTCACCATCTACTGCTAAAAAGTCACCGTCTTTGTCTGTGACACAGAGAGAGTTAGATAATGAAGAAGGTCTTAGGAGGGAAGAGGAGAAGAACGAAATCACGAGAAGAAGAGAGCTAAAAGACGAGTTACTAGCATATCTTATTTCCTCCTGCCAGCAGAATCCGGACGGCGTCGCTATGGCATTGTTGCCAGAAGCAGAAGGTGATCCTACCAAATTCTGGAAAGCGATTGTTGACAAGTATAGGGGCTTCGACGAAATAGCAAAGGCAGGTAGAATAGACAAGCTAGATGCTATGCAGGGGCCTAGTTCTATAAATAGAGTAGAGACAATATGGGTAACAAACTACAAGACACTAGTCAGACAGGTTGAAATAGACGAAGGTAGGCCTGAGTCAGACTACAAGAAATATAAGAAGCTATTTAGGTTACTGCAACACCTAGACCCTATGTCAACTTTGTACACAACATGGCAACACATGGATGCAAGATGGGACTGGAAACAGTTAACCCTGAAGATAGTTCAGGAAGCACAAGAACACAACAACGAAAAATTGCACAGAGAAGTAATAACACCCCAGAGAGGCAAGCAGGTAGTATTTAACACAGTTTCGACGACGAAAGATTCTGAATTAAAATGCTACTGCTGTAAGCAAGCTGGACACATGTGTTATGAATGTACTTCTAGATGTGCTAAAACAGATTGTCGAGAAGGCAAAAGAGGTGTCAGACATACAGGCGCTGAATGTTCTTTTACTAAAAGCATAACTGCTAGGCAGGGAAAGACAAGTAAGCCTAAATACACTGACAGACCTAAAAAGCCCACTCACAAAGACAGCTCTTCTGAAAAACCTAACTCTAAACACAAATCAAGAAAGGGTAGCATAATGAACAGAAAGAAAGGACCTAGGAAAGGGAATTTCATTTGTGTAGGTGAGGAGCAGGAAGAAAAAGAGAGTGATGCATCACAGGAGGAAAGAGAGTCAGTAGATCAACAGGATAATGAGGAAGTAGAATCAAAACAGTCAGATCATGAGAGTCAGAGAGATGACGAAAATGATGAACTTGATGATTCACTACAACTCATTCAATGGGTGCACATGAATGTGGAGTTAAAGAAGAGGGAGAGCAAGAAGAGACCTCAGACCAACCCTATTCCTATCCCCATTTCCCTCACTCAACAGACAGTTAAATCTTAGACCCCCACAAGAGTTCAGAGGGATAGATCCTAGCATCTTTCTTGTCCCATACTTCTCAAGCAACTTTCTGCTGAAATACGCTTTACTTGAAGCTCAGAGTAGGCATTTAGGGAGAGATCTTTCTTTATTAACAGAGTTATTTGGAGTTGTCTCCCCAGACACAGTCCCCATTGAACCAGTTAATCTAAACTATGCTAAAGTATGGAGATCGAGAAAGATAGAATCCCCAGAGGAGTTCTTAATCCCAGACAACAAGCGATGTGAAGGCATAGTTAGGGATAAGATGCAAATGGACTCTAGGTTTAGCCAGAAGGGGAGGTCCGGGAACAAGCGCAGCCTGGATCCCGGAGGTTGCTAAGGTTTGAGAACGGTGAGCTTGACAGACCCAAACTCAGACCTGACTCAGACAAGAGCCCAATGATGACTGAAGAAGCAAAAGCTCTCATGGTAGCAGCATTAGCAGAAATAAGAGATCCAGTAATGTATGATAGAGTGTATAGTGGGATCCCTAGCGACAAAGATGGATGTCCCGTGCCCCCTCCTCATCTAACAGAGATCTCTGATCAAATCCCAGCTGACGAGCTTAAAGTAGGAACTATGGCACTATGCGTGAATAGTGATAGGCCTAGGTCGCCCCATATTATTAAGATTGATATTAATAATATCAGTCGCAGTCCAGCTGTAGATGAGGCCAGTCATGGTGAGAGTGTAGACGAGGGAGCAAATGATACTGCACAAACAGACCGATCAGAACAAGATGAAGAAGAGGAGGAATCCTTTGAACCCACCCCTGGAGATTGGACAAACCCAGACAGTAGTCAGTATGGTCAATTCCCAAGTAGGTGGATGTCCCCTTCAGATTTTCTCACTAAATCGGAACTCAAGAAAGCAGGATTAGGAAGAAGAATAGCTACGGAAACCCCAGATACACAAGGTAGTAAAGACAGGGTAGACTCAGACGATAGTGGGGGAGAACCTGTTATCAGACGAAGGGGAAAGAGTAGCTATAGGTCCTACCTTGATGTTAAAGCATTACCATCATTACTCCCAGCACAGGCAGCAAGTAGTAGCTCTAGTAGCACAACAGGGCCTCTAGCTTCTAGTCAAGCTAGTAGTAAAAGTAGTACAGATCAGTCTACATCTACGCCCCATAAGTAGAGCAAAGAGTAGTACAGAGCCAGCCAGTGCTAGTACACAGGACAGCGGTAGTGTTCCTACGGCTAACCCCAGGGCAACATCACCGCCTAACAACCAACCGGGTAGAATAGAGAGTTTCTTCACTCAGTTGTTTGATGCAGTTCACCGGGGGATTTTTGCAGTTGACTTCAGATCGGCGGGAGCATATTACAACCGGGATGAAACTACAAACGTCTTTTACTCAGGATTACGTACAGTCATAGAACAGTATGTAGTAAACATGTGTATAAGAAGTGAGGATGTAGACGCTACCCAGTTTGCCATAAGTTTTCCTTATATCGCTTATACTAATTCGCACCCTTACATTCAAGAGATCTTAGGTCCTGTCCCCAGACCAAGCCCGATTAAAAAGCCGGGAGCAGAAGAAGAAGATGAGGAAAGAAATGAAGGTGGTAGTATCATGCACAATGCCCATGCCATGGTCAATCTGTCTAGAGATAGCATAGTTGACGACAGTGCTTGAAGCACAAACATATCACGGGCCAACAAAGAACTGTTCACTAATTTAGTGAAAGGACAATCTAAGTTCAGGACAGCTAGCAGTATCGTAATAACATCCTTGAAAGGTCAGATGTCAGTACAGTTAGCAGGAGTCGGAAAGGAGATAGATGTGGTTGCTAGAAATGCAGTTTATAAGCCCTACACCCTTATATCTACTACCACATGGGATAATGCAGGAAGTGCAGTACCGCATCAGAACGGACAGATCATTTTGCTTGATAAGCCCATTCCAGTAGATAGGAGAGTAATATTAGCTCAAGGACGCAGAGCACAAATAATATATATGTCTGCGATAAGCCTGGCAGTCAGCAATTAGACCCGAATCTCATTTTCGACCCACACACAGGAAAGCAAGTCAGTAATAGGAAGAAACTTGCAAAGCCAAAGAATCGCAAGAAGAAACACGTAAATCACAACGCCACATCGACACCCACACAACAATGCCTCGCACCAAATGCTAGCACAGACTATCTATTTTGCGGAAATATGTCTGCGTGTGTGTGGATGGGGATGTGATCATGGATGCAACTATGTGTCTTATGTGTATGAATGCGAAACTGAACTTGGAGAAAAAGCTGCAGCTGATGACAATACTTACAATTCCGCATACCTTTTGCCTGTTGTTCGTCCTGATGCAAGCAAAAATATCCATTTCGTTATACTTCATCGCATGGCTCTACGCAGAGGCGGAGAAGCAATGGATAGATTAGCCAAATCGCAGGGATGGACGATCATACACAGTAAGACACGATATGGATATCGTGCACGATATCGTGCACGATATGCATATCGTGTCAAATTCATATCGTGAAATGACACGATATGCATTTTTTCAAAAAATTACAGCCGACACGATATGGATATCGTGCAATGACACGATATGGATATCGTGCAATGACACGATATTGACTTAGAAAAAAAATCAAAAAAAAAATTAATGAATCATCGTGCAAATACACGACATTGATATCGTGCAATGACAGGACATTGACTTAGAGAAAAATCAAAAAAAAATTTAATGAAGCATCGTGTAAATACACGATATGGATATCGTGCACGATATCGTATTGACTTAGAAAAAAATTATTAAAAAAAATTTAATGAATCATCGTGTAAACACACGATGTCGAATTGGCTTAGAAAAATCCAACCGGAACGTCTAAACAGAGACATGAATATGTCCAAGATGCTGAGAACAAAAGTAAATTTCATTCTGTCGCATTAATTTAGTTCGCTTGCAGCGAGTCCCTTTCTTCGTTGCCGCCACGCACTCCGCAAGCTGGCGTTCATCATAAACACTACCTGCAAATACAGATATATCTACACGAGGCGTTGAAATGATGTTACCTCAGTCCGGGTTGTTCCATGTTTTTCTCTTGTCCTCTGTGCTGGTGGCACAGGTAGCGCAGCTCACCTTCGTCCAAGTACTTTCTGGAAATGATGCGGGTGCACCTTCCTCCCTTCTTTGTTTTGCCACAGCAGCGCGCCAAGCGACGAGGAAAGCCAAACGGGGACATCGGAGCTCAATCTGAATACTCCAAACAGCCACCTACAAACACAGAGACAAACAACTTCTAATTCCTGCAAAGCACAATGATGCGCAGACACGATATCGTGTGAAGACACGATATCGTGTGCAGACACGATATCGTGTGCAGACACGATACGTATATAAACAGCCACCTACAAACACAGAGACAAACAACTTCTAATTCCTGCAAAGCACAATGATGCATTGAAGCTACCTAGACAAAAGAGAAGCAACCAATTTCTGCGAAACACACGTACATACAAATCATTTTCATTACATACAAAAGTCAGTCAGGCAAAAATGTACTTTTAATGAGAACTCTTTAGTACTAGTACAGGTATGAGTTAGTACTAATTAAGACACTAAGTCTGTAACGCCAGACCGAACTGCAGCAGCGGCAGCAACACTTTCAACTGCAGCAGCGGCAGCAACACTTTCAACTGCAGCAGCGTCAGCAACACTTTCAACTGGAGCAGCTGCAGCAACACTTTCCGCAGCACTTGCCAGCGTGAGTAGTGTAGCCGCAGATCCTCCAGAACCTGCAGGCCACATAGGAGGAGGTGAAGGAGCACGTATTGCCATAACCAACCCTCGCAGAGTGTATCAGTTCTGAAATAGGTGCTGGCAGTGCTAGGAGTTGTTCGAGAGTTGGAGGTGGGTGCATGTATTTAGTACTTGCGCTGGCAGGGGCGGCAGCTGGCACTGGGGATTTGCGCTCTTGGGCCTCTTTTTCTCTTAGTCGTTCTCTGAGATCTTGCTCTATCTTTTCGCAGCCTTCATCATACGCTACTGACTCACGATGTAACTGATCCATCAGCTGCAATTCTGATCCGCTCTTGAAATCTTTCAACAGCCCCGTACATTCAGTAACAGCTTGGATTCGCCGCTTTGACTACTCGTCCAGCTCGCCGTTGTCCAGCAAGGTCACAGGCCCCAGAATGTAGGCGATCTCGACTCGTTGGGCCTCTTGCACCCGCGCCACCACGGGGTTTTCCTTCTCACCTCAACACATACACATGAATTAAATCACACAATTATTGCCGATATCACGTCGCGACACGATATCACGTCGGGACACGATATCACGTCGGGACAGGATATCACGTCGCGACACGATATCACGTCGCGACACGACATAAGCTACAACAGTAGACACCAAAGACAAAAAAGCTACAACAGTAAACACAAATGACACAACATAAGCTACAACAGTAGACACAAATGACAACAGTAGACCTTGCAAATAAAAAGCATTCTTGGGAGGTTCGTTGCCAATCGGCTACAACCACAGTTTTTTGGTGTGTACAAAAAAATGATAGTAAATGTATTATTATTAATATTACATACATAGTAGACATCGAAGCACTTGCCCCTCCTGGTCTTGTCCTTCACAATGGCGAGGCCCCGCCTGACAACAGAGAAAGTGGCAGATATTATGCACAGTGCACACACAGTTGAGTACCACTACTTCACGAGGACATCGGACGTGGTGTCCCCGTGCCACTGGCCTCTTGGCCGCACCTGGTACGAAACCGAAGACCTAGATAGATAGATAGATAGATAGATAGATAGATAGATAGATAGATAGACAGACAGATAGATAGATAGATAGATAGATAGATAGATAGATACATACATACATACATAGATAGACAGATAGATAGATAGATAGATATAGATAGATGGATGGATGGATAGATAGATAGATAGATAGATAGATAGATGAGATGTCGCAAAGGAATGTAGTCCTTGCAAAGGAATGCAGTTTCACATCAAACAATAATTTGTGTACTGTGCATGTGTCCGGGATGGGAATCACGGGTAGACTGTGTTCTGGAAAAAGAAGAGGAGGAAGGACGTTGAAGAAAAAGGCAATCTAGGAATGGAGAGTGGGAGGATAAGGAAGAAGAGAAAGAAAAGGAAGCCGTTAGTCCAAGTGTTTTGAGCACCGTAAGCTTGCGCAAGCTACAATGATGACATTGTGTAAAGGCCTAAACCCCCGAAGGGACCTAGCCCGGGCTATGCAACACTGGACGGCTATGACGGAATGCAGGATGAGAGGTAAGGGGAGGATGAGAGGGCGGATTGGAGTTCTTCTTCAATGTCTTTCCATACGCTTGGTGTTGATGGCAAAATCAGGTGCTTTCTTCTTTCGATTGGTTCTTTCGGGGCATTCTTGGACGAAATGAGAGTATGTCTCGGCGTCAACACTGTGGGTGGAATCCGGGTTGACAATGCCGGGTTGTGACTTATAGTCCGGATGGACGTAGATAGATAGATAGATAGATAGATAGATAGATAGATAGATAGATAGATAGATAGATAGATAGATAGATAGATAGATACCTGTCCACTTTCCTGGTGCGCCAAGTGAAAAGGGTCTCTTGCTGCTTGTTAACCAGCCGCATTTTGTCCAGCCTTTCCCTGTCCTGGTCGGACTCGACGAATCCTGCCTGTAGCTCCTTGGGGTACTGCCATGACAAGGCAACCAAGTAAGTTAAACTATGGCATGAAGCGTCAATAACACACAACAGCGACAATTGCCTCCAACACACAAAAAGAGAGAGAGCACCCACCGATTTTCGAATGTCAGTCGCAGTGGACAGCTTCAAGTCTGGATGCAGGAACATCACCTGCACCGCGCAGCACTCACAGGTGGCGTCGTCGCCGTGGCAGGGCTCCTTGCAGAACGTGCACGTTTCAAAACGCTGGTCGGGCACGACGTACATCTTGAGGGCGTAACTGTACACATCACAGTGAACAAGGTTAACGTGTGTGTGTGTGTGTGTGTGTATGGGAGAGAGAGAGAGACAAAGACAGCTGGATATCGTGTCTGCACACGATATTGTGTCTGCACACGATAGCGTGCCTGCGCAGACACGATATCGTGTGCAGACATGATATCGTGTGCAGACACGATACGTACAGAAACAGCCACCTGCACCACAACAATGCAAGTGTGTGTGTGTGTGAGAGAGAGAGAGAGATAACTGCACATGTCACATAAAAACATATAATCAGACCTCTGGCCCCGCTGCAGTGTGCCGTATTCCACCTTTGTCGGATCCTGTCTCCATGCCTTGTGGAGCAAGAACTTTCCGTCTGGGGCCCGGGGCGGTGTGGTGGCCTCCGTTCTTGCCTTGCTCGTCTTGGGCGGTGGCGCGGCTGCCTTCGTCAAGGGCTCCAGCACACAGTCGGTTCGGCTGGACACTATCACCATGGGTTGTTCCTCTGGGTAGTCGGCTGCGTCCTTCTTCCACTTGCACCACTCGTAATGCACACGGACGGCTTTAGGCATTACGAGTCCGTCGAGAGGTAAACACCCTTGCCTGCGGACTTCACGAGCTCGCGATGGGCCTCGTCCACCTGCGTGTGTCTGAGAGAGAGAGACAAAGACAGACCTACAAGGAAAGAGTGCACGAGAGTGGATAAGCGAGGCCCGCGAATCGCGCGGGCCCCTGAGGAAGCCTTTGTCAGGGCTGCTAGCGCTGGGCAGCGAGGTTTTGGCAGAAATTGTAGGGTTCCTCAGCCGGGCGCAATGGTACCTGGAGGACAGGCTACTAGTGTGCGGGCGGTCCGGCGGAAAGCACTAATACCGCCTGCGGGACCAGGTGCTGCACACGCTGGACCTGCTGGGCAAGCTCGCGGCCCAGCGCGCGGACGACTGCGAGAGCCTGTCTCTGAGCTGCTACATCCAGTCCAAGAGTTTCCTGTGCTGGTGCGAGTCAATCTCAGAACATTTATACGTATTGCGGGGTCGAACAGCAGCAGGGGCTGCCTGCCGCCGTCGGTCAGCAGCGGCGACCAGCCCTGCTCCACCGAGTCCTGCAGGGCACTACCAGCGATGCCTTGGAGTCGGCGCGCGTGTGGATCAGCTCCAGCACCCTGGCCAGGCTGCCCCACACTGCCAACGCGTTCACCGCCTTCTCCAGCAGCGCCTGCATGAACAGTCGATTGCGCTCCGTGATGAATTCCGCGCCGTGGCGCACGACAGCAACGCATTGATCTGGTTGCCCACGATTGTAATCGCCCGCCTGACTGCCTCGTTGGCGTCCAGGACCTGCTGCGTCGTGTTCTAGACTAACCCCACGTGGCGCCGCAAAATCTCGTTGTAAAAGTCGGCCATTGCGTTCAGCTGCTGCTCCACCGCGGACACCGCGGAGTCTACGTTGCCGACTCGGCGAGCAAGCCCTGGACCTGATCCCTGCCGCGCCGATCGATCGGCGACACCCCACATCACAATGACCACTCCGAGCAGTGGTGCAAACAACCTTGCAAGCAAGGGCGCACAGGGAAACGAAACCCTGCAGCGCAACCTTGGCGGTCCCAATACACCGCTCACACCCGCTCAACCTTCAGGTGGCACAACTCAGGCTAGTGTTGTGACCACACCCCGTATACGGTGTAGTATCATCATCAATCGACCTTTCGCACTCGTATGTTGCGATCGAATGCCAAGTTATATCACTGAGTCTTTTTAATATTCATATTGATAACTGATGATGCATGATCAAATCATGATACACCGTGGGCAATCAACCAGTTTGTTTGAGACGCATAAAGAAAAATAATTTCTTTGTCACTGCCTTCGTCGTCTGGCGCGGATTTCTTTGCCTGGTGGAGGACCACCAACAAAAGTCAGATCGAACTTTGACTGTTCGAGAATGTCCCAGATCTTATTAGGGATTCCGCCCAACGATAATTCAAAAGGGACATCAAGCACTCCTCTTGGCAGTGTCTGAATGGTCCACGCAGTGTAATCCTTGTCTCTGGGAGTAATTGTATCATCCCATGTCTCGAGACTTTTTGCGTCTTTATATACTGGCAGATAATGTCTTGCCTTTGGATCCTCAACCGGGTCCATACTTCTCCAAAACTGGAGTATCGGTTGTACTATTTTTGCGGCTGATGATATTTTGAGTGTCCGTGTGACACGCATCTGTCGTGGGACCGCCACGACATCAAGTATAAGTCTGAGAGAGTGTCATCAGCGACATGTTGTTCCGCTGGTCTCATCAGATAGAAAGCATCTTTCACCCATGCGATGGTTGCTATCGCATCGCCTTCCTTCCATCGCTCATGGACAATCTCAACGTTGCCCGCGTTTGGGTCAGTGTCCGTGGAAAGGTCCCACATGATCAATGTGTATAAACTCAAACATCCCCGCATGAAGAGGAAATTCGCCAATCAGGCCGAAATTTGCCTTCAGCGGTGTTTTGTTTATCTTGCACTGGATGTATGCATCCACCGCCTGATCTATCTCCTCCTTCATCTTCTTCCACCAGAATCGCCTCGCTACGAACATGTGAGTTCGTTGTCGACCCGGATGCGCCAAAAGTGGGCAATTGTGGGCTGCGACAAATATAAATCGTCTCAGACTCTCCGGTACCCAAAGGGTCCATTTGTCCGGCTGTGACGCATAGCGACCGTGAAGGCCCTTGTACCACAGTCGACCATCTCTCCATCCCATCTCCTTCATCTGATCTTTGATCGCTTTCGTCATTTTCAGCTCATCCGGGTTCTGATATAACTGTATGAGTTCCTTAAACTCCGGATCTTGAGCCTGTTGTTGCCTCCATGCGGTAGGCGAGGCTATGTGGATAGTACCATCTTCTAGCCGTATCCCGATTCTTTCCGGGTCATCGTCTAGGTCACTTCTCCGCTCTTGAGGAGGCTCCGCATAAACATCCTGCGTCTCCTCTTCCTCTCTTATGTTCGCCTTCGCATTCTCATATACCTCATAGGACCACTCAGCGTCCTCCTGGGTATGTAGCTCACAACATATCCCGTGATCTGGGCCTTTGTGGAGGAGCATATCGATCATTTGTCCGATATATTCAGGCGCATCGGAGCTTTTGGCCTGAAGTGCAATCTAAAGAAGTGTCAACTTGCCAAGACGAGTGTGACATACTTAGGGTACGAGATCCCCCATAATCGAGTCTCGATATCCAAAAAGAAGAGGGAGGAGATTATGAATCGACCGATACCAAAGAACCGCACTGAATTGCACTCATTCCTTGCGATGACGCAATACTATAGCCAGTTTATACCCGATTGGGGTGCAACACGGGCTAAGTTGGAGAAAATGATAGATTTTGGAGACTTTGAGAAGTGGGGCGACGAGGCTTTGCAAGCGTTTCATGCGCTCAAAGATCTTATTTACAAAGACCCGAAAGATGGTGGACTGGTGTTAACGATGCCTGACTTTACGAAACAATTCGTAGTCGATACAGACGCATCTAAGTTTGCGATTGGGGCTGTATTACAACAAGAGGATGAGGAGAAGAAATTACGCCCAATCATGTTTATTAGTAGGAAGTTGTGTGCGGCGGAGAGAAACTATTGCACAAGGCAAAGGGAGGCGTTAGCGGTGGTGTGGGCCCTCAAGAGGCTCAGAGAGTATTTGTGGGAGGACCTCAATTTACTGTCAGAACTGATCATCATAACCTGTTATGGTTGATGAATCATGAACAGACTGGACGGCTGGCGCGGTGGCAAGCGTTCTTGTCTTGTTTCGATTTTACAATGGTCCATCTACCGGGGAAGCGAAATGTGGTCGCTGATAGCCTCTCTGGGCTAGAGTTTAACTCAGAAGTATCGGCGTTGGTGTCCACGGTGGAGATGGAAGACTTGTCCACTGACAAGGTGTATGAGGTCAGCCACGTTGAGGCGATGGAGATGGCGAGTGGAGTCCGATATGACCGCACAGGTCTACGGTACAGTCCACATTGTGTTAGAGTATACGATAATGTCATCGATGTAGCAAAATGCATATTCTCCCGCCTTCTGTCCCCGCCTTCTCATAAAGCCTCCGTCAGACGAATCATCGTACTGACTGCTCAACATCTTCTGCATTGCCTTCTGGAAAAGTCCTGGGGCTTGCTTGAGGCCCATCGGAAGCACTTTCCATTGGTATATCTCCATACCCACCACAAACGCCGTCAGCCATCTGGACTTTTCCTCCAGTGGTATCTGCCAGAAGCCATTCTTAAGGTCAATGACCGAATAGAATTTTGCATTCCGCAGTACTCTCCTTCCTTCTTCTAATGTCGGGAGAGGATTTCTCTCTTCCTCCAGCACCTTGTTAACACGAGCATAGTTAACTGTCAGGCGCCATTCTCCTCCTGGCTTCGGCACTATTCTCGGTTGTGAGACTATTGGAGATGTTGATATCTCAATAAAATCCTCATTGAGCAGCTGTCTTGCTAGCTCCTCCGCTATCTTCGCCTCATGCATACTCAAATTCGCCCTTCGTGGTGCCGGTGACGGCTCCGCACCCGGTATTTTGTAAATAATCGCTGTGAAATCTTCAGGCTTGACACCACCTGCATATGGAGGGTCAAAAATGTCCTTGTTCGCCTCTAATTTGGCTTTTAAAAGCTCCTTCTCCTTCTCCGTGCCTACTCCTTCCAATATTTTCCGCGCCGCCTCTTGAAAATCTTCATCAGACATCTGCTTATGTTGCTTGAGGGGTTCTCTGTCCTCCTCCAAGCCTAAGTCCTCTTCCGAGACATCATCTAGGCCCGTCTTTTCATACGTGACCGTGTCCGGCTCATCATCTTTACCGAGCTCCACCAGCATGTCAATGAGTCTCGCGTATTGCAAAGGAGCTTTACGGGTGTAAAAACAATCAAAGCATGTGAATGCTTGCGGTATCAATTTCAACTTGTCGAGGTCTCTGAGCTTCCGCTTGTATGCACTGCTCTGCTCACGAGTTCCCATACGACAAGCCACCACTAGCTGTTGCTTGCGAGAGGGTACCGGTATAGGATGATCAATAAGCCGGTCCCTTATTTCCTGCGCCCATAATATTATCGCCTTCTCATTATATGGCAGGATAATAGTATACGGCTTATTATTTTCGAATAAAGTCCGTAAGCATTTCTTCACGTCAGTTAGTGAACGCGGCCACGTCGGCTCGTCACCCCAGAAATCAGTAATAAAACTTTTAATAGTTTCTGGTGGAGTATCCGGGATTCGCCCCGTTCTCCTTGGTACAAACGCCTCCCTTTTTTCTTCTCCTACTTTCGCATGGAAACAGTATCCGTTAGTAATATGGACATCTGTTTCTACTCCTTCCGCGAATCTCGCCAACGACGGGCTTCTTTGTGCGACATATATAATCTCCTCCTTTCGCTTCTCGATTAAGTCATCAATAGACTTTTTGTCCCAATGGCATGTCGGAACTGTGACAGTGCACACTTGGGATTCCCTATTGTCGGTCCAGGACAGCTCATCCGGTCTTACGACATGGGGGTGAACGTACACCTCAAGTGCCTCATGTGCGATGGCCATCTTTTTGTGATCCGTCGCTAGACTCAGCTCATAAGCCTCATAAGAGTCAGTAGCGTTGAAGGGATCAATATCGTTCTTTTCTCCTCTTTTTACTCCATATATCACTCGCCGTGCGGCGCAATCAATCACAGCCCCCATCGTAGCCAATTGGTCATACGACAGTAATATTGACCCGTGGTAACCGGGGATGACATAAAGGTCCATGCGGCATACTCGTGCGGATTTTAATTTAAAGGTCAGTGTGATGATTCCCGTGATGACCGTCCGGCTACCCACTCCCTTCAGAGTGCCAGTCGAATTTTTCATATTTCCGTCCACCCAGTCCCGGTATCGATTAAAAAACTTCCGGCCGACAATATTAATATTCGCCATCGTATCATTACCAACTTTTAATATTGTCTTCAATGTTTCACAATAAAGTTCCGTATAACACAGAGCATCGGGCCTGTGTATATTGGCTGCGAGAACAAGAACTTTACGTTCCAAATTTTGGAGTCTTGTCTCTAAGTTTTTCAACTCCTCCTTCTTCTCCTCCTGCTTCACCTCATTAACATTTTTATTATTCTGCGGTACTGGTGCGTTTACTATGTGAGCGACATTGTCTTGTGGTACTTGAGTACACACATTGTCTTTTTGCTTGCCACCCGCCGCGATCGTAGACATTGAGTCTGTTCGTGGTTGTTTGCTTGGCCGAGGCGATACGTCTGCCATTGGCCTCCTCGCCTCCATCGCAAGTCTCGCCTTCCTATTTGCATCAGTTATCATTGGTAACCGTGATGTATGAACGGGTATGAGACTACCTTGGGGCTGCAGTCTCTGTGTACCCACATCTTTGTATTCAGATTGAGGAAGCGTTGGCCCAGTCTGCACAACAGCATTAGAAAGCACTTTGACTTTAGGGTTAAACTTCACAGTCGTCTCCTTCCTCTCTTCTTCCCCCTCCAGTCATTCCACCACCTCGAAACGATTACCTTGAGTAGTGTCCGGGTGGGATGACGTATCGGTCTCCGAGGCAGTGTTGTAGGCCTGAGCTCGACCGAAATTCGGGTTGGAGCTTGCCCATGAGCCTCCTCCTCCTCTTGTTGGGGGCTGGAGCTCGAACAGCTCTCCCTCCATAAGGGGTATATCCCCGACCTCCTTCTCTTCCTCTCTGAGGGGTTCCCTGCCACCTCGAGGCTCCTCTCCATGTTCCTCCTCCTCCTCCTCCTCCTCCTCGTCCTCCTGCTCCTGCTCCTCCTCCTCGTCCTCTTTGAGAGGCCTTTAGGTTCTTTTGTCTCTCCCTTTCCTCCTTCTTCTCCTTCATCCTCTCCACATAGGCAATGATCGCCTGTCGTAACTCCTCATCATCACACATATTGGCGTACCAACCTTCGTTCGCAGCGGCAATCTGAAGCATGTTGAAAAGGCCCGGTTTCTTGCCTTCCGTCCTGCTCAGAAAATTTGCCCTTGCTGTTGGGTTCTGCCTATCATGATTGAAAGAGCAGTCTCTGTTCTCCATCTGTGCCTTACACTGCAAGCCCGCGAACCACCTCCAACATGCGGTCTTCAGGTCTGGCTCTCTCTGTCTCTTCCAACCGGCAACTCTGTTTGTGTACGTGGCTTGTGCGCCAACAGGTACACCGCCTGCCTGTGCCGTATGTGCCTCCGTGAGCGAGTCCATGTTTGAGCATGCACTCATCACTTCTTGAAACAGTGCTGACGGAGCAACGCTTTGAACCGTATTTTCGAACACGTGTGTCTCGAGGAAGTTCTTGGACTTCACTGAGCTAAACGTCGAGCATTTTTGTATGAGCTGAGTAAGCTTACTCGGGTTAACTGTGTGTAACGCCGAGAAGAAATAGAGGATGATCGACTTGCGGCCATAGAATAGCCCATAGGAGGAAACTACCTCCGTAAGGGTCGCCGCCAAGCCAACAGCACTCCTCAAACTCATCGCCACTGTCTCAAAGATTTCAAATCCTATGAGAGTACCAGTGCAGAGATGCTGGTATCCATGAGATTGAAAATATGAAATGAGTGTGGCCACCGCCAGTTCACACTGAGCGTCTAGGCCTGTTGCATTGTTTCTCTTAACCTCCTCCTTCTTTCTCAAAAACTTGTACTGTGTCAGATCGAATCCCTCAGAGACTAGAGATTGGTCAAAAACAGTAACAAGGGCCTCGTATTCCTGCGTTTCGTCGCAAGGAAAAGCCTTCATGCAGGGATTGATCTCTTTGAGCTTGCTCAAAAGCGAAGCATCAGACTCTTTGTCTGAGCTCGTCTTGGCATATAGCACGAGACTTGCCACTCCTCCTTTCTTCACCTTGAAGGCATTTATGATATTTTGTCTGTCCTTCTTCTCCGTGTTTGTGACCACCACCGTATTTGAGCCCGGGGGTGCAGGGGCTGGTGGGGCAGGAGCTGGTGGGGTCAAATATGTCGGAGGGTGTGCCTTTGCACCACTCACTTTTGCTTTCATTCTTTCCAGTCTCATCGTCTTCTCGAACTCCGCCTTCTCTTTCGCCTTCTTCTCAGATATCACCAGCTTTTGAGCATGAGTGATAAAGGCCACCAATTCAGAAGCAGATCTGAGAAAATTATATTTCTCCATATATTGGTCAACACCTGCTTTGTTGGCGACCGGTGGTGCGTTACTAAGTGATCTAAGGACAGAGTGATCCTTGGTAGGAATCCATCTCTTCCATGCCTCCTTATGCAGTAACGCACCCATCAACAGTCTGATCTTGGTCAGAACTCTGTCGGTCTTCTCTAACTTATCAATCACAGGATGAGTTTCTCCTGCTGCCTTAATGCTTTTTTTCATCTCTGCCTTCCCCTCCTCCAAGGCCTTCATTTCCATCGTAAAAAAATGAAATATGCCACTCGAGTTTTTCGAACCCAGATTGGTCTTCATTTTTGTTACATCGACTGCCTCCTGACCAGTCGCGAGGAATCTGGCTATTGCTCTTGGGTGTGTGTACTGGAGGTGACCCTCACATCGTGGGCCGTATGAACGTTCCCAAATCAGGGTTTGAGTGTACACCCCAAAGACAGCATCGAGTAATTCAAGGTGGGTGTGTCTGTCCCCAAACTTGATATGTTGTATCTTCTTTCTCTCTTCTGGATCAGAGACCAGTTTGCCGAGGAGCTGCGCTGTGTTTGATAATAGGATATAGACATCCTTTTTAGCACGACTTTTCTCTCTTCTTTGATCCTGAGGGATCCACACATAGGTATCCTTCTCTCCCCCCATCTTGTTATCAAACTCTTCCTTAGTGAGGTCATAATGGTCTTGCACCCACTGTTGTTCCTCCACTGTGATCTCCTCTCCATCACTATGAATCAAGTCGATCATTTTTCGTCCTCCTCCTCCCGTGTAGGCAGGTGGTAAGGGATTACCATATGCTCCTCCTCCTCCCGTCTCTTCTTGTTCAAATCCTCCTTCATCTTGGTCTCCTCCATATCTTCCTTCATCATCCCAGCCCTCTTCTACTCCTCCTCCTACTCCTTCATCTCCTCCTCCTCCTCCTCCTTCATTCAGTCCTCTTCCTCCTCCTCCTCCTGCTTCTTCTTCTTCTCTTCTTTGTTCTGCCTCCGAGAATTCACTCACTTCGGCGGTCTCTGTCGACATGATGTCGTAGTAGTAATTAACAGGAGGACAGTGTCAGCTCCTATGTTTGGTTTTTGTTCGTTTGTGTTCTGTTCCTCCTTCAGTCGATTGACTAGTGAAGAGAGAAACTAATAGAGAGGATAGAGCGAGATTCCCTGTCCTCTATGAAACACTGTTTCTATGTTTGTTTTTGTTTGAGAAAAATAGTCTTTGAGACTTTCTCCGATTTCTTGTTCTCCTTACTCAGATTACTTTCTCCTCCTTCTTTTCTATATTGTATCTAGTATGAGGCACTTGGACCTACACACAGATAGTAATAGAGAAGCTAGAAAAGCTCTCCTTGAGAAGTCGACAGTCGGTCGGATAGGTTCTCAGACCTACCTTTAGAAAACGATTAGAGAGTTGCAAAAATACTCTGACGTATGTGTGAGATAATGTAGATAAATGCACAAACTAGAAGGGTAGAGTGTTGTGATCCTGTCCTTATGCTTGTTTGTGTTTTGTGTGTGTTCCTTCACTCTTCTGTCCACCTCCTTCTTCTTGGTCTCTGTGTGAGAACAGCAAGAACGACAGAGAGTTTGTATCTGATGTCTCCTTGTGAGCACAGATATGGATTGGGCTAGAGGGTACGAGACACCTGCTTGAGACCAATCAAATTATTTGTTTTGTGAAAGAGTTATGAGGGAGCTGTGTTGGAGTATTTGTTTTCGTCTGACGTCCCCGTGTGAGACAGGTCAGTGAAAATTCACTCTGTTGCCTGTGTGGCAAAGCAGAAAGTAATCACCCTAGTGATGTGGACTCCAAATGTAATGCCCCCAACGATAGCTCAGTAAAAAGTCGGTAATACAACCAAACACAGTCCTCAAAAGATGAGAATGATGTTTCGTTATATTAGCTCAGTGAAGCCAAAAAGGAAAACTGCAACAGACCAGGAATAAAATGGCATCAGGTCCAATCCGGACAAATAATACTGAAAAACAAGCTGGTGCACCTGTCACCAGGAAAAGGTACTTTTTACCGGCTATCAGGGGGGTGATGCCTACAATAACGATAGACCGGATGAGTTTAAGATTGTAAGTTTTTTATAGCTTGAGTTTCTTTGTATAGCTTGAACTTTTTATACAGAAATTTTTTACATATAAATAGAGTTTTTTTTATAAATTAAATTAAAAAAAATTAAAGAATAATAATCTTTTTTATAACATTTTACTGAAAATTGTATCTACTTGAATGTGTGACGATATAGCTTTAATGAGATCGTAGGATTAGTTAACTGATTCGGATGTCGACATACCTATGCAGGGAGTCCCTCGACAAACACACAACATGGTGAAGAGAACAAACACCTACCAACGACGAACAATCTGGGTCGTGAAAAAACAAAGGGGTTGCTTGGTTGCCAGCGAAAGATGGCCGGCCTATTTTAGTAAAAAAGACAAATACGATTTCTACGATTTCTGCGGCGACAAAGTTTTTTCCAAAAATGGGGCCGGCCATTTGCAGGGGGAAAATTTGAGCCATGTGGTGATGGGCAAGATGTCGTTGGCAGGTGTTTGTTCTTGCTCTCTTCACCATGTCGTGTATCACAGGTACGTCGACATCTCATCCGACTCAAGAACAGGTCTTTTCGGCTTTTCTTTGTTGTATCCTTTTTTTTTTCACAAGAAAATATTTTAATAATAATAAAACGTTGTACAAATAATAGAAACTAATTCATAAATATTAATAGTCCAAGTCAGAGTGCTCATAATTTAAACTAGCTATAGCTAAAAGCTAATTACTCAAATCGACGCGATTCCCTGTATGGGAAAGCAGATGCGAGGCTGATAGCGTCTCTTGTGCTGTGGGAGTCTGTGCGGATGTAGGCAGTTGGACTTCCTGAGTTGATGCATCCAGTTGATGTAATTCCAGCGATGGATTGCAAAGTGAAGAATAGTCTTAATCCGTAGAGCGTACGCTTGCGGACTGTACATCGATGGCATGTAGAATGCTGCCTGCTCACCGATGTTCCTCATGAAGACTTGAGCATGCGTTCCAAATCCACCGAAGCTAGACATGACAAAGGGGATGAATTCCGCGCCAGCCTGCTTACATCCTTCCGCGTGTTTGTTGATTTTTTCGGTTTCACGCTTCTCGATGGCAGCATTCACGTCGCGAATGGTATCTTCGACATAGGATGGAGCGATAGGGTTGGTGACTGCAAGATCAGCGTCAAGCTGTAGCGGAGAGGTAGTATTCGCAGAGGTGAAAACAGCGAGGTCGATCCATCGTTTCTCGTCATTGTAGTAACGAGGCTCGAGCTTTGCGTTCATCCCACCTACCTTTGAAACGTCCTCATACAATAGCTTTACAAGGCCATCATGCAGCAGAACCGCGCTTGTGTGTGCATGTGTTGTCATTGTGTGTTTCAAGTGCAGAGAGAGTGAGGAAGGTAGCTTGCATTCGCAGCAAGCATAAGGTCCTGGGTCGGGTGGCCGTTCTTTTGATAGGTCGACGAGGCCGGCACGCCTTTGTCCCATGAGATCCCATGCCTGATCTTGAAGTACAAGGTATCTGTGGATGGGTGGGCATGTAAGAGCAATGTTAGCGCCTTCAGCAAGTAGAGCGTTCTGACGTGCTCGTTCAACGTCGGGGACGTCACGTGCTCGCCAGTTCTCAAATCGCTGAAAGTTGTGCTGAGCAAGAAAGCATTTTTGTAATTTGCAAAAACGTAGAGCATATTTATCAATATCGGCACGAGCAGATAGGTATGAAGAGGAGGGCAGAGCATAGTGTTGTATAAATGAGGGGAAAGAGAGAGAAGTAAAGTCATCACAAAGGGGGAGTAGAGTGGTGATGGGGATGGAGAGGTTGATGCCGCCCGAGTGCTTTGTAACTGGGTTGTCATTCGCCTGAGCGCGCAGTCGATCCAGAGTAGGACAGATTTCTAAGAAGAGAGGGAGAGGGTTAGGATGATACTTATTATCAGCATTCAAAACGGATGCAGCATAGCTAGGATTCACTATCTCAAGCGCGGCCCAAATCCTGGGTGCAGCGTCTGCAAGTGATGCAGCGTATGCGATGGGGGCAAGAGCCTTAACATCAGACAATCCGAAGCCACATGAGTGTACAGGCAGGCAGGCTTGAGCACGAACTGAGTTCTGCACGTCATCAGGTAGCGAGTGAAAGGCACCTGCATCTACACCAAAGACATGCAAGAATGTGTCGTGCATGTGATGATCGATCTGGTTGATGATGTTTGAGAAGAGAGATGTGGGGATGGTGCGCATGAGATGAACAAGATAGCTGGGCAATGTTTTGGATAAAGTATGGTATGCAATTTGATGTTCCATTCTCTCATCTTTGAGAGCGTCAAAGACAGGTAAGATTTTGGATAATACGTCCTTAGATATCTCGTTCATCATCTCTTGCTTCCATTCGTCGTCCTTGAAGTCGCCAATTACGCCCTTGAGCGTCTTCGTCCACCCGTGCTTGATTGGTTTCCCATGTTCCGTAGCAAAATCGATAAGTGATTGTGGCGGTGGATGGCGTGACGGCCAGAGGATGCATTCAATGTTGAAGTTGAGATCATAAGGCTTATTGGCAATGAACTTCTTGGTGACAGCGACGACTGATTCCGCATCGGTACCCACGAAGTGAAAGTTGTCTGCATACGATATACACCCTCAAGTGCTTCTTCCGTAAGGCCAATCATGGAGTTGCATGCGCAGTGCCATTGATAAAGAGCAGCCTTGATTACAGCCATCGTTGTGGCCCATGCCAATGTATGGCTTCCCTGACCAATCTTTGTAGACAATCCATGATTCCGCATCATTGCCATATTGTAGGTCGATACAGCCGTAGTGATACTTAAGCTTCTCTTGCTTGTAGGCAGCTTGAAGCATTGCTTTCCTTTCTCTGCTGTTGAAGAAATTCTCTGCATCCAAGATAATGCAGGCTGGGGAAGGGGCTGCTGGGCAGGAGAGGATGGACTGGATGGTGAGGATAGCGGCTTGAGATCCTCCGTTCAAGCCTACAGCGTACTTTTTCTTTTCAGCCAGGATCTTGGATTGCTTTCCCGCGTCGCGCCAGCTAACAGGTCGTCTCTTCATTCGCGGTTCTTCTCTTCCTTGCATCCTTCTCGTATATACTCTCTCTCTCTCAAAGTCCCTCTCTGTCTCGTCTGTCTTGCTTGCTTCTTTGAATTTCAGAACTCTTTTCGTTCCATTCGTTTTCTCTCTTTCTTTCTTGTTCTCGTTTTTTTTTTCTTTTCTTTTCTTTCTTTCTTCTTTCTTTAAAATTTGCCCTCATGCTTGGTAATCCTTCCTTTCTTTTTTTCTTTTCTCTCTTTCTTTTCTTTCTTTCTTCCTAGGTAAAGAGAAAAAAGAAAGGAGAAAA